>VVHJ01021994.1:2206-27230 GCA_015107715.1 Tylochromis polylepis
CCACCCAAAAAAAAAACCCCCCCCCCCCCCCCCCCAACTCCCAAACATTTGACCAATACACGCAAACTGCCTTTTGACATTTGTTCAAAATAACCCTTTATGGGGTTACGGGGGCTGAGTCAGATTGACTTGGCTTAGTCAAATACCCATGAGGGATATGTCTGTTTGTCTGCATTGATGTTTTGGGTCTTTTGGGTTTTTTTTTTTTGCACAAACACCTGACGGACAGGTCAGACATGCTCACTGGACTGTGCACAGCTAACAGTCAACCTTGGGCAACAGTGGGCGGCTGCAGTTTGGGTTTAACCTTGAAAAGCCTTAGGGAAGGGGCTATTTGTTCAAAGTTAAACATGGAAGCTAGGGAGTAAATGGTTTTGTTTTTATGAGTGATTCCCCTTTGGGTGAGCAGATAACAAGAGGTTATTGTAATTTTTTGGCTTGCTAGAATTGCCCTTAAACTTAAGGCTGCGAAGTAAATATCTTTTTAGAGATTCCTCCACGTGACTGGAGTTTGAAGGTAGTGGTCACGGGAGGCCAGTCCTGCCATCAAATAAATTCATACATTTTAAGAAGAGTTTTAAACAATGACCCGAGTCTGCTTGTTGCCAGTTATTATGCTCCCTGACAGTGAAAGCCGGTAGAACCCACGTAAACACACATACACACACATACACGGACTGGCACAGATGAGTGCGCATAGCTGTCCAGCCATTTGACTGGCTGTCACCAAGTTTAAAGTAGCCAATGAAGCAAGCACGAAATACCTGTCACATCCTGCATATTGTTAGCCGATGAGAACTACATTGAGTGACATCCTGAGCAGGATAAAAAAAAAAAGTACATGTAGGCCAGAGCATGCAGGGCTACCCTATGCAATAAAGTGGGAGTACACGGTCACAGATACCAGTATGGACAGCCCACAACAGCAGCCATCAGTTAGAGCCCGTTAGCATGCAAGCCTGAATGCACATGCCATTAGCCTTTCGATCAAACTGTGAGCGCCAAGATTTGCCACACCTCATATAATATTTTATCTGACATGTATAATAAATGTTACAGTTACAGTGTGTGCATGCAGTATGTGTGTGGGATAACCTGCCCAGATAACAAGCTACACTGTAGGTGGAACATGTAACGGCTGTCACCGCAGTCTCTGCAACTGGGTTAACATTCGGGTTTGTGTCTGGGCACAGGGAGATGTGCATGACTCACAACACAGGAAGGAAACCTGATAGCAACCCATTCAGCATTTTTATATTTTATGCATTCTATATTTACGTGTTTGTTTTCTCAACAGGAAAGAATAAACAAGTTAGTCAGCTGATGACTAAATCATGACAGATGCATTAATGATGCCCCACTGGTCCTCAGTGTTCACGCATTGACATTCACAGATAGGGCAGTTAGGTGTGTGTGTGTGTGCGCGAGTGAGTGTGTTGCATAACATGTTTCTCAAGCAAAACCTCTTTAACTGCCACAGTATAGACTCCACATATACAGGCGGGAGAGCAACAGTGTTTATGCTTCTTGTAAAGCAGATGTGGGTGGGGGTTGAAAGCAATGGGAGGACGGTGTTTGTTGGGTAAGGAGGAGAAAGGAGGGGTGGAATAGAGGGTGAAGTGGAGAGGAGGAGACTTGGAGAGCTGGATGCAGGGGTGTAGAGGACGGGCGGGTGAATGAATGGGTGTCATCTTAGCCAGTAGAAGCCGTGGCTTCCCATCTGCTGCCATCATTAACAGTAAGAGCGTCCCTAATTTAAGCTAATTGCTGACATCGAGGAAGTAAACAAAGCGCGTTCAGTTTGGAGATGAGCTGAAGACAAGGAGGGTGAAAAGAAACATGTTCAGGAGGCTGTGAAATGGTTCCAGACTGCACTTGAAATCTTGTCAAGTACAGTCTGGAAACAGGTGATGAAACAGAGCTTAAATGGCTATGCTAAGCAGGGCTACATCATTTTTGCAAATAAGCAACAAGGATGATAAATTAATTTTCTTGCATTACCTAAGTGAGTTATTTAGAGCTGCACTAATGAATATTTATATAATATATACAATATATTATGAATAGTCCATTTATAATACAAAAGATTGTTGCCTGCAATGACTATCTATCTTGCCTCCCTGTAATTTTCTCCTTAGCTTAATGTATCATATTAGCATCTTTCAGCTCAGTGTTCAGAGACCATGACTCTAGTGTTGGGTTTCACTCTGGCCAACATGGTTTCCACTCACAGCAGGCAACGCTTTCAGATGTATGTTTAATGTTATTCTAGATGTCCAACATCAACACCAGAGGACAACATCAGCAACTGGCTAACATAAGGCAACTGGAATATATTATATTCCAGTTGCTTACTCTATGAAAATATATTACATGTTTTCCATATTAATTTAAAAGATGCTGAAAATGACTGTATGTATACAGCTTATTGTTTATCTGCCATTTGAAAGAGCTATACAACTATGAAATAATACTGTTTGATTTGAAGACATTTTTGTTATTACATTAGCTAGCTGAAAGTGAATGAAATGGGCTGACAAATTTGAAACTGCAAAGTATGTTGTAGTATTTTTTTATAAAGTTTATCTGTGACAGACAGTACAAAAAAAATCAACAACTCTGATAAGGCAATATATATTTAGAAACTTCCTTTACTTTCGCCAACATGGCTTTAGCAAAGCATGGTTTGAGTATCCTTTGCTAATGTTAGCTGTATTGTATTTTGTAGTATGTTAATTTCTCAGGGACCATGTACAAGAACTGCTTCTTGTAATCTTCTAAGAGAAGAGATGCATTGTACTATATTTAACTAATAGCTGATTTCAATCCTACTAGCTAATTGACATCCTACATGCTAATCCTACTAGTAAGTTACTGTAGTTAGTGATGAAAAATTACTCATTTTTTTCTGAGTGATTCACATTGTACTTTAATATAACCTGCATTCTGTCAAAATGCTTCAGCTTAATTTATGGAAATATGGTAGAGTAAATCATCTGGATATCTCACTTCTGACAAATGCTTGCTACTTGAGGCATACTGAGTTTCAGGGCACCACATTATCTATTGCTATCGCTTTACTGGTGTCCACATATGTGTCCTGGCAGGCTCAATTTTCTATTCAGCAGCTTATATAAACTCAGTTCTAAGCTGTATAGGTAGCAACTCTGAATGATTTTTCTTCATTTTTTCTTTTGAATCTCACACAAACAACTGACACAGTGCAGAGTCAATAGAGAAACTTCAAATGTGTCCATGACTGTAAAATCTGAATGAATACTCTCAGTGGCCACTTTATTAGCTACTCCTGTTCTAACTGCTCATTAATGCAAATATCTAATTGGCTAATCATATGTTAGCAATTCAATGCATTTTGGTAGGTGGACAGTGTATACACCACCCGCTGGAGCATCAGATTGTGGAAGAAAGGTAATTTAAGAGACTTTGAACTTGAAATGTTTGTTGGTTTGTTGGTGCTGGCACTTTCCAACGCAACCATCTCTAGGGTTTACAGAAAATCCAAAAATGACAAGACAAAAAAAATCTAGTGAGAAGCAGTTCTCTGGGTGAAAATGCCTTGTTGGTGCCAGAGGTCAGAGGATAATGGCCAGACTGCTTTCACCTGAAAGGAAGGCAGCAGTTACTCAAAAAAACCAATCGTTACAACCGAGGTATGTACATCACACAACACGTTGAACCTTGAACCAGATGGGCTACAGCAGCAGATGACCACACAGCAGATGTGTTAAGTGGAGTGACTAACAGAATGTATAACATTGTATAATATTTTTGTCTATTCTTTAAATCCATTAAATAGCATTGTAAAATTGAAACTTAAAGTGTTTCACATTAAAAACCCAGATTCCTGCAGGTTTGGAGGTATTATTGACACTGTCCAATGTCAATAATAGTAAAAATGTTTCAAGCCAAATAACTGAGGCTGAAAATAGTGATTTGAAATGTCTTTGCTATGCTTGCAGATCAGAGCTTTTATTGAGAACAAAACTGTTTTTTTTTTTATCCTGTACAGTGAGTCAACTTGTCATAATGCTCTCTTAACCTTTACTTTTTAATCACTGTTATTTAGTTTTAAAAAAACTACACAAAAGGTGTCCTTGGTTTGGTTTTACACTACAGTACTACCGACCAGATTGTGAGTGGTTTTGTGTAACCTGAGGCACTAAAAGAGAGCCTGAACTCACCGTAGTGGTTTTAACTCGGCCTCCGGGCTGTGTACAAGTCCAGCCAGATCTATTGACTAACAGGTCGCAACCCTCGTCCTCCAAACACGGCACCATCTCACACCACTGCTTTTTCCGAACAATACCAGCTGCGGAGGAGACACAGAGAGAAAAAGAGTGATTAGGAGAGTGATTGGTGTGTGTGTGTGTGTGTGTGTGTGTGTGTGTGTGTGTGAAATAAACAGATGAAGAGAAATGATAGGGAGAAGTCGATGCAAAGATGTAACGATTAAGACAGAAGAAGAGTGGGTCGGGGAATGACAGATGGAGAAAGACAGTTATGGGCAAAGTTATAACAGGACTGAAAAATGATGGAAAAGCAGAGATGTGAAAAACATGTAGAAATATAAATGGAAAAAAGATGGAGCGATGTGGTGGTGGTTGTGGTGGTGGGGTGAGAGATGAGATGTGGAGGTAGATGAAGAGCAATGAAGTAAAGGGACAATTGAGAGGTATGAGCACAGACGATGACAGTGAGAGATGAGGGAAAGATGGGGAGAATCAGACAGATGGAGTGAAATGGAGAGAGCTGTGATCAGTCAGGTAAATAAAATCAAACATCTCAAATGATATTTAGGAGGCTTTACAGCCATCTTGCCTTCAGCAACATTTCAACCAGGATGAAATATTTTGTAAGCACGCCACCTAAATTTTTACCACAAGGGATTTAAAAAACAAAACAAAACAATTCATATGTTAAATACAGTTGGAACAATCTGGGACATTCAGTGCGCATTTTGTCATAGCTATATGATAGATATTGTACTTTTTTCCAGCACTGCTCTGCTTTATTGAAGTTTCAGACTCCAGTTAGTTAGTTAGTTTCTTCTTGTCTCTCAAAAGCAATAGGATTCAGCCTATTACATAGAGGCTGAACACGTACTAGGTTTCACTGACAGACTGAGGCACAGTGACAAGACTGATAAATGTATCGACAACTAAAGCAAGCTTCTGTCAATTCAAAGAAAGTGTTGTTGGAGGTGTAGTGTATTCTTTCACCTGCACTTACACTGGCATAGGTTCCCAGTCATCCCAGGCTTAAGCGCTTGAGTTGAAGGCAAATAGCATCTTATTTTAATTCGACTTGTGTTTTTGGATAATTTCTGGTGAATATTGGTGATTTTTTTTGTTTGTTTTGGGCATTGATAATATATTTTGTGTCCCAAAAAGTAGCAGTACTATTGCTCACTGCTTTGAGCAGGTCCTTGTCTTATTGCAAACCATTGTGTGGAACACTGTCACATTAGTTTGGCTATCTATCCACCTTAATGCCAGAAGAAATAATACAATGGTTTGATATATATTGGGAAAATACTTGTACAATGTTGTGTATTTTGCTTGGAAAACACAAGACAAAAACAGAGTTTGTTCAATTCTAATAAGCTTGAAAGTCAGCACTTAGTACGACCACCTTTGTTCTTCAACTGGAACTCTCTTATTCAGCTTTCTTGTCCTTTTCTTTAAGTAGTCTTCAGAATAGTTCTCCAGGCTTCTTAAAAGACATTCAAAGCTCTTCTTTGGATGTTGGCTGCCTTTTGTTCCGTTCTCTGTCAAGATGATCCCACACTGCTTCAATAATGTTGAGATCCCAGCTCTGGGGAGGCCAGTCCATGACTGACTATTCAAATTTGCGTTTTATTATCCAGGTATGCTTTTACTGCATTGGCAGTGTACTTGAGATCGACACCACAGGCTGAATTGCAGCCCCAAACCATGACAGCGCCTTCACTGTGTTTTACAGATGGTTGTAGGCACTCACTGTTGTAACTCTCTTTTGAGCTCCTCCAAACATACTGATGAAGGTATGAACCAAAAATGTCAAATGTGGATTTATCACTCTATAAGACCTGTTTCCACTGATTTGCAGTCCAGTTTTTGTGTAATTTTTGCATATTTTAGATTTTTCTTGATTGGCTTCTTGACAGTCACCTTCCACTGAGGTCATTTCTGATGAGGCTGATAAGCTGAAGGGCCAGATGTGTCTCTCAGATCCTGTGTCAGGTCTTTGCTGGATATTTTTTTTCCCTTTTCTTAAGGACATGGCTTTCAGGTGCAGTTCATTTGCTGTAGATAGTACTATATCACTTTTGTCCTCCACTTGTTCAGTTTCCTCCGATTTCTTTTATTCAGTTCACACTGCACACCGTGCTGAGTTATGCCAAGTTTTGGAATCACCTTGGAGCAAAAATATTATTTTATGCCTGTCAAACTGTGTTATCATTGGTATCATTTTCTGTAGATTTAAATAAAGAAATCAGGAACATATTATGTGCTTTTGCCACAGGCTGCTAGTAACAAAGTATCTAAAGATACAATTTGAAATTGGTTCTTTGCTCAGTTTTTCTGTTATGTATAGATGCGTCTCTTTTTTGTGCTTGAATCGGTCACTGTTATGTAGCTTAACAATTAAAAAAACACATTCCTCTGAAAATGATCAAAAAAGCAGTCAGTGTCCAAAGAAAAAGTTCAGAAAGCCCAGAGAACTGTTGCTCAAGACCACTTTAAGATATTGCAGGAAACTCTGACTCACTGGAAGGAAAACATAATGAAATGAGGGCTGGCTCGAGATATTTGCGCAGTACTATATATTTTAAAATTCGGATTAAATGGTTTTTCGTCACAAAAAAAACCATAATTGTATTTATCATGACGTACAAACACAGCCATCCAATAGGTAATTTTAATATCTGCAGTTTTCAATTGTAAATAACCTTCCATTCAGGGATTCAGCTTATTTCTTACTGAGTTTCTGGCTGTAAGTCATCCATCATATAGCCCCACTAAGTTATCAGGAGTCTTCACTTTCAGCTGCAGCAGAAGTTAGTGAGTTACAGAAAATCAGACAAGATATATGCAGCTAGCTGCTTTCTGTGACAGGCCATGCTGCAGAATGAATCATCAATAAGCATCATCAAAGGATCACAAATTTACATTAAATCCGTGGCTTTGGTAAAGAGCCTCTATGATAACATATTAGCACCAGATCGCATAATAACAGCCAGGATGAAGGTACTGAATATTAAATGAGTAAATAAATAAATATTTCATTTTCATGTCTGGCATTTAAATGGCCTATCCCTTACTAATGTGTTATTCAGACACGTTACCTAACAACAAACCAAACATGACATGTTAACCACCATCATGTAACATCAGAATCACCCAGACACGCACATAAACCTAAACAAATGTAAACATAAACAAAAGCCTACCACAGATAACGCTCTAGGAGATATTTCACTATGGAAATCCAACAAATATACACACACATAAACACAGGCCCCTAAACCTAAAGCATAATAAATGTGACATCTGCATGTATTCATGAGAACCATTTCAAATTTCATCCAGCTAATATCCATGAAACATCGTCGGAAGCATGTTTCCTGTCCCGTGTTTGAGAAAGGTATTAAGAAAATGGAAAAACACGGTAAAAAAGACATCAAATTAAAACTCCATTCCCAATGCCTATCGCAACTACAATCACGAACATGAACTTTTTAAACAACATTTGTCATAAACTGTGATGTAAAGGACAATTTGAAATGTGTTTAACTCAAAACATGAAAACAATCTCCGGTGACATTAAACGTGCCCCGTGGGGATTTCCTTGTAAACGAACATTATTATTGTAAACAAAAGCTTGACAAGGTTTATCAAAAATAATGGCTGCTGGAGGAAAAATAGATAATAAAGAAAAAAAAGAAACTAAGGGTCGTTATGTATGTGGTGTAATAAGTTGCTTTTACATATAATAAGAAACCCCTTTAAAGATAAGGCGTTTAATCACGGCCTCGTGGTTTGGGTTGGCTCTCAATCTTTACAATTGAAAAACTGTGTTTGAGGAAAAAAATACTAAAGGATGAAAACCATGCAACACACATCCACGTGAATATGTAAATCAGAGCCACAAAAAAGAAAAGGAGATGAAACTGAGACAGATGAGAATCGATGAAGACAAAGTAGAGGAAGAGCGTATCTAGATAACATTCCTGACCATTACAGGATATGGGCAAGATAAAGTAAGAAGGATACATTCATACTCATATCAGTATGCATTTATGGATTGAAAATTGTATTCTTTAATGGGTAACAGTGAAACCTAGAATGAACTGTAGTGCAAACATACATCATATTTTTTTTTCACGGCGTACTGGCTGTCTTATAAAACGGGTGGGAATTGTGCTCACTTCCGTATCTATAAATTTTCCCGAAGGGCACCTTCAGTAGCTGTAATAACCTTGCATGCAAATCATCAGCAAGCATGCTTCTCAATGTTAATACCTTATCGCCATAAACAATATTTATATAGCAATCAATCTATAGAATATGCATACCTTATTGAGCACTACATGGCCAAATAACGCAAGTACCATGAACACAGTGTCAGCACAGTAAAACGGGAGCTTCAGACTGACGTCCGCTTGAAGCATTGTTATTGTTGAGTGCGTTTTGCTGACATGCTGCTTCAGGTTGAATTACTTGGTGCTACTGCAGTTCGCCTCAAGGCTAGCTGCATCCAAGCAATATAAACTATGTTTAACTTCACTATTTTTACTTCAGGGACAAAGTTTCACAGGGCAAAAGAAAGCAATTTCAAACAGTTCAAAATCTAAAACCTATTAAAAACTGTCAGCATATGTGCATAAGCACATTCCCCTGTCATTCTGTGGAAGATGCATTTCAAAAGTTATTGTTGCAGTTTGCCTATTAAACAGTTCACTGGCTATCAATCTGTAGCCATCTGGAAGTGCTAAGCATCTGTATGATCAGCATTGTTGACCCTCCTTAAAACCTCCCTGCATCCCTGCCCGGTTCAGTAGGCTTAGAAATGAAATGCTTGTCACACGGTATCTGAAACCACACCATTCTGAACATTTCTCATGACACAAGTGGACAGTGGTGACTGACAATGTTGGTCATTTTTCCTAGCCCAATAATCTCAGCATCAGGCATTAGCTGGCCTTTTCAAAGACCTTTTCTTTAGTTTTTACACAGATACTTCCATCACTGTTCACATGTACAAGTGAGCGAAGAACCGGGAGTCCCTTTGTGTAAAGCTTTTCCAAAGGTTTGTGCTGTTATTCCCACTGGAACAATTACTGAATCTCAGCTTGTCACAAAATAAGCTATAAAAACGGACGTAATTAGAGGAACACCTCTTACAAACTAGTAACTGTGAAGAATTCCCTGGCCTTTACGTCTTCTCTAACAAGATTTTCCTTACAGGTGTTCCTATGAGATGTAATTTATATGCTTTTTTGTTTTACATTTACATAGTTCACATGAATTGTAACAGGTGTGGTCTCTCCATTTTGCGCATTGATGTTATTCTATCATTCATATTTTGGGGGCAGCGGTGGCTCAGGTGATGGAGCTCGTCATCTACCAATTGGAAGGTCGGTGTCTTGAATTTTGGCTCTTCCTGTCCGTTTGCCAAAGCATCCTTGCACACGATACCGTACCCTTAGTTGTCCCTGATGCTGTCAGAGTGTCAGTTTGTGTGTGAATGTTAGATAAAAGTGTTTAGGTATAGATACAAGGTATGAATGTGTGTGCAATATTGGGCACTTGAGACGTCCAGCAGAAAGAGCTTTGAGCGCTACTGTTGCCTGGCTATTTCAAATCCATCCATTTTGACTTGCTCAAATTTGGCTTTGGCTCTCCAATCCCAAAGCCCTAAGCTTCTTCTTTTTTCAGCTATTCCTCGATGGATATGCTAAAGTTGTGCTCAAGTTCATATAATATTAAAATGTCCACTCCAGCTTCAACTTTCTGACAGATGGGCTCATATAATCTTTCATTTAATGAAAAATTAATTGTTGACTTCGACCTCCCTAGTCCCCGAGGCAGCAAAGCAACACCAGACCATAACATTTTTAACTGCCATGCTTCACAGTATCCACAGGCATCATCAGTGTCTTTTTTTGTTTTTTTCTGAAGGCCTGAGAGAGCTCTTTAGATCGTGGTAGAGCACAAGCTTCAATAGGAAAGAAGGCACAAAATCCTGGATGGGAATAAATCAGACAGGTTCCACCTGTAACTCTGTAAAAGAGCTCAAATTTTATGGATGTAGTAAATAGATGGGTGTACTAGCTTTGTCCATGTGTTTATTTAGTTGTGTGTAATTATATTGAAGATGCCATCTTCATATGTGTTGATAGTGCTCCAAAGATAAAAGCCAACAAGCTTTTGCTTCAGTGACCTGTTGCTGTGACCCTACAATAGCCTGAATTAGCATCCCAGCTGCTCCTTTTACAGCTGCATGCTTCAAGTTCAAGGAAATTCTTTAGTCTAAAGAGTATTTTCAACACTTTTCTCAAGAAAACCTCCAAAACAAAGATTCTAAATTTCGTTGTACTTCCATGCAAGGACAATTAAAGGTTTTCTATTCTAACATGCTCTGGCCGAGCTACAAAACACTTTTTTTTCCTTTTAATAATACTAACCTAATCTTTTTAAGATTTTTTTTTTGTATATAGTCTTTTGTGGAATAAGCCCCTTTTGTGATGTGTGAGGAACGCTGGTGTCACCGATAAATTTCCAGTTTATGTATGAGAATGAAAACTTGTTCTGAACTATAAACAGAACTACCTCAGCAGCAGTAAGTGTAATGTAGCAGCAATGATGTAAAGCAGGCCTTTGAAGATGCAAAGGGGAAGCAAGAGAGCAGAAGGGAAAATTAAAGGACATATTGTAAACAAACTATTCACTTGGGTGAAGTGAAAATCATGTCAGATGTAATAGCTCAAGGCCTGGCAGTGCTCGCAAGAGGTTTTTTTTTCTTCTTCCTTTTGTTATTTAATCCATTACTGTGAATCTGTCTAATGAATGTTGTCACCAAGGTCACAAACGGGTTTTGTTTAACTTCTGAATTACCATCCAGTAGGGTGACCCTCAGCTGATGAAGATGTATCGTGATGTCTGGTAAATATCAGTAATGAGGGAATGAGTGCTGTTATATATGTGCATGTACAAGTGGTATATTACAAGTGTCATTTTTGACAGCAAGAACTATAAAACAGCTCCATCAGTAATGACAGTCGAGAGATAAGTTATCACACTTGTGTCAGATGAATGATGTTAAGATTTAATAATGGAGCCACAGAGACATTTCAGGTTGACATAACAGATTTCCAGCTGGTTTTGAAGTGTGATTAATGGAGATTTGCCCTATTGACTTTTTAAGTGAAAACAATTGCCATTTAACATCTTTTTTGCATTTTTTAAAAATATTACCGGCAGGTCAAAAAGCTCCACAGAATATCACCGGTTTACATTAATTACAGTCACTGTCGTGAGGCATTACAACTTGCAGGTTCCTGTGATTAAAAACTGTAAAAGATCTTTTGTATGACTTTGAGCAGCTTGGCTTTAACGGTTCCACGTAAATGTTTGTAGCTCGCACCTCTGTAGATGCTGTGAGATGTAGTTGACCTGGACTGACCTGAACTTCTTAAGTTACATCATTATTCTTAAGATAAGATAAAACAACCTTCATTAGTACTAAGGCATTGGTTTACATTGTTACAATTAAGAAAATGTATAATATACAAAAATACAAGAATAATTTACATTTAAATATATTTATGTATATCTGTCTACACAAAAAACAGCAATAGTGCTACCAGTCAACTTTGTCTATAAGTAAATAGTAAATTTATCTCTAGTTATGTATTTTGTGTACAAGCACCATCAAATGGCAAGAAAGTTTTTAACCATAACTGATACAAAATAATACAAAAAGAAAAAGCAGCTGAACAATTGTTTACAATATTATCAGAAGTGCCTCAATGACACATTACCAGTATTTTATTTTTAAATGTCACAGGTATCATTAGTACAGTTACCATGACACCCTAAAATTTTGGATGCACCAGTTCAAGTGTTTCTAGTCCCACTACAATAATGATACCGTGGCTTTGGGTATCTGTGGAGACTGAATACCAGCGTTAATAAGATGCATTCCTCACTGTGAGGAAGACACTGAGAATATTTTTTTAAGTGTAAGGCGATGTTAGGATTGGCTTAAATCATTGCTTTCCTGACAATTAATGACAACAGGTAAAAAAAAATCTAATAAAAAAAACCCCTTATTATTTACATTGTTTCACTTCAGCCGATTGTGAAAGTCACCGCTGCATATCGCTGTTATTTATGTTTGTGTTGCTTTCTGTTGTCCCTGCTCTCAGTCTGTGCACCTCGCCATACTTGCACCAACATGGAGTGGAGCTAACAGGGAAAACGCCTTCTTCGTCGAAGCTTTTCAGTTATGTCAGCTTTCTTGACCTCACAGTTTGCAGTGAAGTAAAAAAAAAAACCTACTTCAAACATTATCAAGAGAAACACTTGGTGTGGCAAGCATGAAATACCTCCAAACTGATGACTCACTGCTGCTGGGATTTTGTGGTTTCCATTACTGATGTATTGTGTAGAAAAGACAGAACATCATAGACTATATTGACAAAAGAACTGCGTCACCTGGGCATTACACCTACGTGAGCTGCTCGGCCATGGAAACACGTGCCATGAAGCTTCTGGCTCACGGTTTTAGTGCTGATGTTTGTGGCGGGGCGTGGTCTGGGGTGCCGCTGCAGGGGAGATGGAAGCACCTGCACGGCATCTGCAATCACGCCTTGCCGGCTTAAAAGTCTGTGCTGACTGTTTAAGGGTGTTGTTGGTGTGTGTGGCTGGGAGCTGCGAAGCTATAGCCAAGTAGTGTTGTAACAGCGACCGTAACAATAAAGAGATGCTGAAAAGCATGACACTGTTGCCGAGTCTGCCGTGTGATGTTTACAATGTTAATGCCAGAGATTTTCTGCTCTGTAGTTATTGAGCCAGCAGAGCATTGGTGACTTGACCACCATTCTGTAACTTTGCATGGTCTGCTACTTCATGGCTGAGTTGCTAAACCACAAGAAAAAGATTTGTTGCAATTGTGCCATCCTATTAGAGTACCACACTCAAGTTCACAAAGATCTTTAAAATAAACCATTCTTTAACAATTTTTTAGTCAAGGCAGACTGCATGGCTAGGTGTTTGATTTTATACACCTATAGCAATGAGACAGAAAATACCTGAAATCAAAATTAAGAGAAGTAGCTCAATACTTTTGTTCATAAAGTGTAGAACATAATTAAGTAAATCGGCTCCAGTTGTCACTGATACTCTTTGGCTTTTTGAATCAACATTGGACCAATACCTGATCCAAACAGCAGATCACTACAAAACATTTTCATATAGTGTTTTGGATTTCAAAGGCAGAGGTTTGAGTACAAGATGCATCAGCATTTATTTTCAATCTTGAGTTTTAAAGAAAGACTATGAAGAAAAACCTCCAATAACCGTTTAAAATGAGAAATCAGAAACCGTAAAGTTGGGTGAAAAAACATTTTTCACATTTGGTCTTGTGTGACTAACTAAACTCATCTCGCTAGCATAGTGACCCTGTTACTAGTCAACCATATTACTGCTCTGATATGGCGCTTATGTGAGGGCAGTGGCTTATGTTGAAACTTATTAGATTCAGGGGTGATAAAAACATCCCACACATGGAAAGCGGGCAGGCATAGACAGAAATAAACACACAGACACACATAAAGGTTTCAAGCTATGCACGTATAAGGGAACGTATCAGCCTCGGTTTCATCAGCAGGAGATAAGAAGTAGAGAGGGGAGAACATTATTAAACCCTCCACAGGACACTTATCTTCCCACCAAATGGTAGATCACACTCATGTCAACAGCCAGCATCTTGCCCTAATAAATTCTGTCTAACGCCAAGCCTGAGATGACAGGAGAAAGATGGGCTTGTGTCTGTGTATGTCAGAGAGAGAGAGAGTGGGAGAGAGGGGAAAGAAATACAGTAAGGAAACTGATGAGAAAGAAAGAAGATCTAAACACATCTAGTCGGATATAATAAATGTAGTTCAGCATGCTATGGTACTGAGATAAGAAGATGGACTAAGATAATTGCAAACTGTACAGATCAGATATGGCCTGAGGGGGTAGCAGAATCAGCAGAGTGTCAAAGGCTGCTGATGCTGGACACCAGATATGGCTGGGTTGCTGCACTTTATTATTATTTTATTTTATTTTTTTCATCAAAGTGGAATTTTCAAAACATTTAAACATGTGTGTGGAAAAAATAAACATAGCATAGTTACTGTGCCCGGTGGTAGAGGACACAAACCTCTACCCTCCTTCCCCTTTTTAAGTGCATCCGCATTTTTTCACCAAAACGAAATGAATCGAGTAAATGCTGTGGTTCTGAAGATAATCAGTCTGAGTTGAGTTGTTGCCACATAACTGTAGTTATTTTTATTCTTATAAATTGATTTGGTGTGAGTTGCCCAGTTCTTGAGCTGTTGGCCATAGAGATGTCTGACCTCTGTTGAATATAATGGAAGTAATTGGCACTTGCCTTTGTGGTGTTCAAAGTACCAAAAACCCTACATTTGAAAAACTCTGTAGTAATATCTCACAAGACCCAGTTACTCCAAAAACATAGAAACCACAAACCATGTTATAAGCACTTGTGTGTATTTTCTTTCTACCAAACAACACCAACCAATAGAAGTATGCAGCTAGTTAACATTACAGCTCAGCTAAGGGAAACCATCAGGGATGAGATCTTGTTACAATGTCAGGACTACAGGTAACATTACCTTCTACACAGCTATATGGCTGCTGTGTGTGGAAAGAAGATTCCAACATGAAACTGCTTGCAAAAGTCCCAGTTTTTTTAAATTTGGAAATTAGAATGTGTTGATATTTTGAGCACCACAAGGTGAGTGCCATTTACTTCCATTATATTTAAGAGAAGGCAGACAGACAGTTCTACAGCTATCACCAACTTTCTGACAAGGCAATTGAATGTTATCGAGACTTGCCACAACACCAACCTGAAACCTGTGCAAGCGCCATTTTTAACTTGTTAGCGGCAACTGAGATTTCAGAATAAGAGCAAGGTCATTTGGCCTAGTGAAGCAACTGCAGATGGGGGAATTCTAAAAAAATACAAAAGAATTCTAACAAGTGAGTCACAAAAGACACGTGGGGAGCCTGTCCAAGAAAAGTCTATGTGTGGGGAAATACTGGACCTACATATTTCAGGCTTCTTTTCTGAACTTACTGTGACTGCAATGTGAAAACCTCATTGTGAGGTTTTAGAACATTACCTCCATCATTTTTTTCGCTGGTTGCCATTAACGACCCTTTTGCTGGTGTTGTTAATGGCTCAGTCCTACTACAGTTAAAATAAGATGGCAAGCACAGACTGACTCGGACTGCATTGACTCTGTAATGAATGTAGATCTGCAAATAACTGCCCACTAATTTTTAAACAGACAGATTGCCAACACATTGCAATCAATCTGAGTCAGTTCGCACCAATCAGCGCATCTTATACGCATCTCTTTGCAATGGGGGACTTGACAAAGTGGGTTGCCAACTTTTGTTCTGGTTATATGAATATGTAAAAGCAAGGTTGCTAAGCACCTGATTTTCTGTCTGGATTCTGAATTTCTGTGTATATAGGTAACAACTGATTTGTGATTTCCACTGATTTAATCGCTGTATTATCACAAACAGATTGCACGTAATTACCAACTTTACCCCATTAAATTGCAGACGGACTCTTACTGATCTTGTTTTAACACTGTTTTCATGCCAATTGACTGCAAATGGTTGCAGACCTGGTCCCTGTCTTTGAAGCAACCCTTTCAAAGGGAAACGAGATTTCAAGTTCATTGCAAACAGTGTATTATCTAATTATGGATTTGTATTTCTCTATAATGTAAAAAGCCTACCTCTAACATTATGTCTCAGCTCTGGACTCAAAGCCTTTTTAATGCCTCCCTCCCCTCAGTTTCAAAGTGCTTTTGTTCCGCAGCTGTTCCCCAGTAACAATCGAAACACGTACTGTTAGAAAGACCAGATTCATGAGTTTCATGTTGTTGCTGGTAGGTAGTCAAACAGTGTCCAGAGGCCAACACATTTAGTGCTTGATAACATTCTAAGTTTTGTATGTAAAACTTATATTCAGTCATGTATTTTAAAATTTACCGCAAACTTCTATGCCCATTACTTAAAAAAACAAAACAATATAGCCTTTTAAAATTGGATGATTCTCTTTGATACACCTTATATATTCAAATAATCGTCACAAACTTGCCATGACTATTGCCTTCTAACTGCTTGAACTAACAACCACTACTCAGGTAGTTAAATCTCCCGCCGGGGCAAGCATTGATTGTGTTTTGTGTCACACACTCGCATTTGCTCTTAGACAGAAACAAATCAACATCACTTCTCATGTACTACAATGAGGTGTTTGCAAAATAGACCTCACACCCACACTCTGACACTTTCTCTGTCAACTGGCTGCCATTTCTGCTCACCTTTGCCATTCTAATGCATCGGCACACAGCCCAGGCCTCCCTATACCCCGTAATGGCAAGTCAAGTAGCCCTTTAAGCAAATTCACTGTGTCTTCATTTCACAGAAGAGTGCTGGGAATCTGTCAAGGGTTTCTCCTTGAGTACCTTTTCTCACAGCAAGTGTGTGAATTTCTCTATGGCGCATGAAAGCACCCGAGCACGTGGGCACACATAAAAGCAACACTGATCCTTGTATCTTAAAACCGACAATTTAAGATAACTCTGCATTTGCACTTCATTTGAATTTCTGCCGTGTACGTACGCAAGCTCGCCCACAGAGACACACAACCCCACACAATAATCTCTTTGCTGACATGTCAGGCAACAAAGTCAAACAAAAGATGGCTGGAAAAAGCCCAGCTGAGTGCCATTAAAACTCCGAGATTTGCTTTCATCATGGAAATCCCCTCCCATGTCTCCTTTTACAGTGGATCATCTATCTGGATAATTAACTGTACTATCTGACCTGCTGTGGTAGGCAGACGTTCCCTAAACCTGAATTGAGCCTAGCTGGAATTAGGAGGCTGCCCAGCAGCATGTGAGAGAAAAACCCAATGCAAAGAAAATAAATCCCTGCGCTTTGTAATTAGCCACCATCTCTCTATCCGCGTTTTCTTCTGCTCACAGCTGATCTCCTCTTGGCTAATTTTCCCTCGTCTTTTTTTTCCTTTCACCCTCCTTCACCCTCATCCGTATCTTCCTCACAACCTTTATTTTCTCTTTTTTTGCACTTTTATGGCTGCCCTCTTTTTATGCTCCCTTACACCCCCCCATCTCATCTCTTCCTCCTCTCTTTTTTTCTCCCTTCACCTCCTTTCCTTCCTTAGCTTGTTCTTTTCCAGTCTATTGCCTTGCCTGATTTTCATAAGATTATTCCACCCGTTTGGCGGCCTTGATGAGTATCTGCACACTAAAAGCTGTCAAGCCCTTTTTAAAAAGCCAGAGTTTCTTTTTTTTCTCCCCCCCTCTTTTTTCAATGAAGTGAATTTGTGTCCCAAATAGCTCCTCTGCACTCATGAAACTTCAAGAGGCAGAAATAATGAGATAGCATGCTGACTGACATTTCCAGACCTTGGCCCTGTGTCTGTGAGCACGCATGTATGCCTGTGTGGGTGTCTTGAGTTTTGTGTTTGTGTGCATAACAGAGATTCACCTAATAATCTCCAACCACCACAAATACAGCCTCTTCAGTCGTCTGACGTGCTTCTTTTTTGTGCATTTGAGACAAACATATGAAACAGACCTTTTAATTTTTGGGTGGATAAAAAAAAGAGAAAGAATGAAAAATGAAACTGAAGTTTAAATGCGATATTCATTGCTCAAATTTCCAAAACTGAGATAACTGCTTCCTCTGTCGTTTGATGTGCTAAATGAATATCTTTAATGTGAAAAGATATTACCCTGTTACAACTGGATCCTCTTTAATAGACTGGGATGCTCTGAAATGAATGTTAGATTCTCAGCTTTTTCTGGATTTCACCACCCTCACAAAAAAGCTGCCTTTGGGTAACTAAAAACACAAAAGTTTGGCTTAGAAGTCTCCTTCAATTAAGTGAGATAAATTCAGCGAAGGAATTGTTCGACTTTGTGGGGAAAATACTTGTAGCTAATTGCCGAGACTTGAATGAAAAGAGAGAAACCATTCTCATGTCTAACCTTTACGTAGAGAGACTGGATTGTCATAACTGAGCTTAGCAAAAAGACTTCAAAAGGAGGGAAACGGCTAGCCCAACTGTTTAAAGGTACTAAAACCCCAAATTAAATGAAAGAGTCACCAATATTTTAATATAACATGTTTGCTTGTTTAATTTGTACCTTGAGGATCCCCGCTATTAAGGAAGTCGCTTCACCTGGTCAAGAAGTAGTTCTTCTTATAACCTTTGGTAAGGCCACAAAGGGTTGGATGTAGAACAAACAATATGTGTTAATATCTGAAATGTGACTGTACTGTGTTTCGATTATGCTAATTTCAAAGGTTTATGCTAACATAATACATTTGGAATCTGGTGGAGTTTTACGCTAGATAGATATTATTATATAGCACGAAGCCAATCCTAAATATGGTTACTAGTAGATTGTAACGATCTCTTGTAGTTTGCTTGCAAAACACTGAACTGTTCACTGTTTCCATACCACTATCAGCAAGCAGCTGGCGAGTGTTTGCAGACATGTTGAACTATTCTAGCAAACTTTGGGCAACTGCATCAATCTGCTGGTGACCAAAGCAATTGCAAGGTTTTTGATGCAGAACCATATACCTGTTTGTTACCAGTTTCTCTTAGCAACAACTTGGGGGAATATGTACTTTTGCTTAATGACCTGTGACTGCCAGGGGGTCACTGACCCATTTCTAGCCCTGTGTGAATGGGCCTTTAGTAAATGATTTCCAAGTCCCATGCCATACAGCTGGGGAACACACATTTTTCCCTTACAACCAGTGGCATCAGACACTTCATCAAGCTACTTTCAAGAATGAAAATAAGTTTGTAATTAAAAATGTGGGACCTCCATTAAAAATCTTTCCATGAGACTTTTTTTTTTAAAGAATTGTTTGAAAAAAAAACCAGTGCAATCTATTAAAACAATAAAAATGTCTTTCTTACCAGCTATTCGTTACAAACGCTAATGTTTCTTTTAAAATAAATGCTCACTTTTTTCCCATAATCATCTTATGAAACAAAATCGTAACAAATGTCTTGCACTCAGTGTTCTCGAATCAACCTGATGCTTGAAATGTTGGCACTTTGATTTGATTTTGTTTTCATTTTTCAACAGCGATTTTGTAATTCATTTCATGAATGAAAATACTGTACAGTATGTCTCTAAATTCTGCTAGAATGAAGGACAAAAATGCGGATATAAATACGTCATTTTTATGCCACATAAACAAGCAGGGTTTTTTTTTTTAACTAAATGTGCATCACAAAGACAGACATACAGTACACACGGAGGTATATTTGTATAACAGACACTGAAGATGAGATTTAAAAATAGAAACAAGTTCAAACACAATTTACAACCTGAGAATCATGACACTGAGAAACTTTTTGTTCCCTCATGTCCAAATGTTTCAACTGTCTGGTTGCCACATTGCTGCTTCCAGCTACATCCTGCTTTCCATGCATACTATTTATGCTAGGTACCATTGTTGTGCATAACTGGCAGGTTGTGTGGCGTACCATTGCTCAGGGCTTTTTTCTACTGTGTGAGTGTGTGTGTGTGTGTGTACTGGCCACCAGGTACTGTCGATATCATTCTTTCGCAGATGTGCTCTGACATTTCCTCACAGCTGAACGCCAACAGCAACCCAAGATTTGTGGACACACACACACAAAGAAGGAGAGCCCAAAGGCACTGTGAGCCAGAGGAGAAAATGTCAATGTGAACAGGATCTGTGTGAAGGAGATCATTCAACACCACTGTCTACAGAGACACTGGTACATCAGCTGTGAACTGTAAACCCCTGACACACACACCTGGAAGTTGCTTATGATCACAAACTACTCATTCAATATAGCCAGTACTTCCACTGCATTTCATATTTAAGCCAAAAGTGACCAAAAATAATCAGACAGCCAAACAAAACACAGAAAGTTGTGTATTTGACTCACACATGGATCAGAGTTTAGTTATCAGTTCAAGTTCAGTTATTAGAAAGCAAAAACTGCAGTTACGAGTAGGAAGAGTGGAAGAAAAGGCACATTTAGTCTAAGTGGGGCCTCTTTTTAAAGCATGCAGACAGGCAGAAGTGAAATTTGGGTTTTGGCTTATGCCTTTAGATTTAGAAAGCTTTAAAGCAGGGATGTCAAACTCATTTTACATTGTGGGCCACATACATACATTTTGAGCTCATGTGTGCTGGACCAGTGAAACTCTTCTTTCTGTCAGCGTAAAGAAGTTTAACTACACATTTAATCCCTGAGATATTTTAATATGGGAAAAAGAAGTGCAAGAAGTTTTTCTACACGGTTAAGAAAATCTGCTTCAGGCTTAAATTGTAAGAAATAAATGTGTAAAATTACAGAAAAAGTTCTGTTAGCTCATAATGCAGACTGTCCTGTAATTATAAAACAGAAATTTTTGTCATTTGCCAGAATATCTTTTTTTGGGGGGGGTTGGTTGGTTGGTTTCTTTTACTGTGAATCTGCTGTAAAAATCTCACATTTCTTCAATAGAAACTTCAAACTTTCTGTTTTTTAATTTTTCATCTATTAGTTTTTTTTTTTACTTTGGTGCATTATGAATGACCATAGTTTGACCAAGTCTATCATTATGTCCTCCTTAACATTTTCCAAAACCATCAGGTGGGCCAGACTGGAGTCTTCGGCAGGCCAATTCGGGCCACCAGGCATTCTGTTTGACACTCCTGCTTCAAAGAGTTGCTAAATCCACTTTCATGAGGTGTCAGTTCAGCTGTGTCAACGAGTGCTTGAATAAAAATATACCACAGAGGTGAGGAACATGGCAGTAAGGTAACCAATACTGTAGCCGAGTGGCTTCTGTGGCTTTTTATGAATATGTAAAACAAAGCGAGATGCATTCAAGTTAAAATGGAGTGTTAAATTACTCTTTGTGTTACTAGAAACCAATTTGTTTTGCTCTTCACACAATGCAAAATAAACCCTTCATTATTCTCATTCTTTTTTTATTATCTCAGCTGCCTGCTGTTTGTTTTTTGGATGCTCACTTCCTTGCATGATGTACCAACACTGAACTGCTGTCTGACAGAAGCAACTTAAAGCAAAGTGCAGGGGGAAAAAAAAACACTGTTTGCTTATACTGCCATTATCAGCAGCTGAGTGAACAGGTCGTAAACAATGCAAAGAGCACGGAGATTGTGACAAACACACAAGCGCGTCAGCACCGTGGAACAGCGCTGTAATGACGGGTTATGATGACAGTTGTGATCGTGATGTGGCCGACGGTAATGAAGGTGACTACGTTGAAGCTGATGATAAATGACATCGTGGCATACTTAGTCTAAAGTAGAACAATGGCTCGGGGCTGCAAGCAGAAATAAACATACTGACATAATTAGTTTGCACACGTATAGTATGCCTGTTGTTAACCGCTCATGTGTGTGCTGATGTATGAGAAAGGTGCATGTATGAGTATATTAATGTGAGCTAACGCATGCTCCAGGATTCATATGAGGAGGCCTTAAAGTCTCTTAACACAGAGTTTGTTCAGCTGTTGGAGGCCCCGGACCCTCATGACGCCTCTACTCCTTCCTGGATGTTGATGATTCTTGTCTGTTTAGCCTTATTGACCTCTACATCCAAACTAATCCGCCTTAAATTATGCATAACCTTTTACTTGGCAGAGCTCCCCATAAATCTGTTTATTCCCTGTTTGCTCCCTTACAAAAGCCCACTAAACAAATTCCAATTAAGCAAAACAGCAATACAGCACGAATGATAATTCAACTCAGTGCAGTCCCCAAAGCAGATAAAAGCATAATAATTGCTGTTATGTGTAAGTCAGCTTACAAAGACTGTCGAATTTCCCTTGAATGTGGTTAGTCTAATTATTTTAGGTCATTTGCTTTTTCTTTTTTTTCCTTTTTCATGAATAGTGATAACACACTAATGTGGGGCCCTTTTGTGCATCCTTGTGCATGTATGAATAATACTTGTGTCACATGGTCATATTGCAAGCGCACGCACACACGGTTGTTTCTCTTTCATACCTTCTTATAAATGTACTCCACTTACATAAGAAAATAATGTGTTTCTATAGTAATATATTGTAGTCGGGTTTGCTGTCATGCCGCTGAATGAATCCAAGGCCCCAGCGGACACCTGAGGTGATGAATGAGAAGCGAAACAAATGCGAGCAGTAGCTTATGATGTACAAAAAAATGCAATTTAACAAACTACGAGAATGAAAGCCACCTTTGTTTCCAGTTGGACGTTTTTGTTGTTGAGCAGCAGGAGGAAGTGCTTGCATTGGTATTAAGTTTCCAAAGGTGATACAGTATAAGGAGAAGAGAGAGTCAACGTAAAGCTGGTATCAGTTACACACAGATGCAGTGTAAAGCTGAATCAAACAAGCATCCTGCCAGTCCCGTGTGCGTAGGAAGTTAAATCTGAATTCAGCATGTGAAGTGCAAATTACTGCTGAGCAAAATAATTAGAGAATACGCGTTCACTGGATATTAATTGCAAGAAGAGTTTATAAAAGGTATCCAAATGATGTTTTATTTAAATGGGGGGGTAATGTTTGCTAGAACTGACACGTGATTGCTAATATATGTAAACGTTTAAGGGTATTATCAAAATTGAAATACTGTGCAGAATGGGTGGCCTGAACCATGAAATAATTGCATGAAAATTTTACATTTTTTAAGTCTTTACTGAACCTTCTGACACAGTCTAATAAAAAAAAAAAAAGAAATTAAATATCAATTTCCATATATGAGTTACCACATCTGGCACTTTAGTGCACTTTATATAGCTGACTGTATACATCCTTTTTTCCAGGGGGGGAAAAAAAAAATCACGCTGATGATGCAGAAGTCTCAAAAATTCATTGATCAAATACAATATGAATGGCATTACCTGCAACTCTTTTATCCTTTTCTTTAAAAAGTAAAGTTTAAAATCTTTAAGAATGGAGATACTTCTATTCCTTTTTTTTTTTGTCACCAGCTAAGATCTCATTGCTTATTCAGCTTCTACATTGTATGATAATTTAGTAATTAGAGCAAGGAAACAAAATAAAATAATAATGGATTATGCAATGTTTTGACCCAGAAACACTTCCCCCCTCTTAAGATAAAGGAAACTGGAAATGTGTCAGGCATTAAACTTAAAGCTTTGATTTTGGAAGGTTAAAAAAATAAAAAAGACACAAACTGGAGGAGGAATGACTTTAAATGTTATCAGCAAAATGTAAGAACAGGCAATACAGGTCGCTCGTGTCAGTCTAACACCACGAGCCATTGTTTGGGTTTCCTTTTTCCATTTCTATTGCTGAATTATTGAGGCTCTTTAATACACTTTTAAATGAATATGCTGATTTTAAAAAAGAAGAAAAAGAAACAGCTACACACTGTTTTTTTTCCTTTTTTCATGTCAAAAGGACTGAAAATTACCTTCATATTCCCAAACTCTGTGTAAGAGAAGCAGTTTTTCGACGTATTTCCCAGCACTTGTTGTTATTGTTATTCAATTTATTTAATGCTGCCTCTGAGTGTACTCTTGCTCATTGTTCTGATGATTAATTTCATTTTTTTTAAAGGCACTTTTCTTTCTGCAGTAACAAAGACTAATCAGGCTTCATTATCCTACCTACTTTCAAAACTGTACCCCACCCCACCCCACTCTCTTTCATAAGAGGGTTTCACTCAATAAGGCAGCCTGTGTTATTAATTTCCTTTGACAAACGGGAGGAAAAAAAGGAGTTCTTTTACTCACAGAACACATACAAATATGGATGTGAAATAAAAGATGTAAGAAACAGGAGCACTTTTTAAGTTTTTTAAAGGATAATCATTTTGTTTCCATACAATTAAAATGTGTTGGAATGTGTGATGTTAAATACTAAAACACGCATTCGACATCACTTTTTCTGTTTGTTTTTTAAACTTCACATCAAAGTAATGTAGATGTCAGCTGGTTACTCCAGTTGATCCAGGGTGCACCAGGTGTCCTTCACTTGGTCGCATGTGTGCATTTTAAAGGATAAACGCTCCAAATATATCTGTCCTGGTGCTCTGAATTTCTAAGACCTCTCTCCATTAAGTGTGAGCGATAACAGGGCCCCAGCTGTGCTTTCTGCCACCACCACCACCACTGCTCCAAAGACACAGGGAGAAAGTAAGGGGGGGTTGAACTGATTGTTCCCCCTTCTCCATCCCCACCCCAGCGGTCTTGACCCAGTTAAGATGGTTCTGTGACTGATAACCGATGCAGAGGCCGTCAGACAAGCTTTATTGAGACAATAAATGAGCCGGGACTCTAGTTGCACCGCAAGGAACATTAGTTATGTATTTAGAGTACTGCTTGGCTGAGTCCTGTATCCATCCTCCCCTCCGTTCCATCGTCTCTCTCTCTCTCTCTCTCTCTCTCTCTTCCAGCGCCCTATTCTCCGCTCTTCTTCTGTCCTCTGATGTCTGATGTCATTTCCTCCCAACCTGGCATGGCAGCTTCATCAGGAAGCAATCTAGTTCTCACTCCTACACAATTCCTCCACCCCCGCACCCTCGCCCTCACTCCTTGCCAGAAAAGTGCTGAGTTACAGATCAAAATCTGGCCAATCTGCCTCTCCTCTTGATTCTATCTTTTTTTTTTACCTTTTTTTTTTTTTTTCCCTTTTTTTTTTTTAAACTTGCCATAGAAT
>VVHJ01021997.1:1560-20776 GCA_015107715.1 Tylochromis polylepis
CATATCTCCCCCTTTTCCCCACCCTCCCCAAACTCTCTCCCTCTCTGTCTTCTGAGACCATACGATTGGTGTTGGCCTCTTTGTTATTCCAGTATTTTGTTTCTCTGTTCTTTTTTTTCCCTGTTCAAGAGAAAAATGTATAAGGACAGGAGATAGCAGGAGACTGAAAATGGAGGGATAACAGGGAGAAATGTTGGAGAGACATAGCGAGAGAGACAACCATCAGGAATAGAAGGAAATGGAAGACACAATCTTTATTACCAGTGATGGTTATAAAGATCTGCAGATAAAGCAAAAGGTAAAGAGGAAACAGGAAGATAAGGGGGAATGGGGGAGCTTTGGGGGTGGATGAGAGAGTCTATTTATAGTTTATCCCTGCTGTTGGGTTAAACCACATGGTCCAGTGCAGCACAGCTCAGTGTCCATGTCAGCCCTCATGTCAGTCTCCATTAGCTCTACGCACAAAAACACACTATATATATAAGTTCTGTATATACCCCGAGGATGTAAACAGGCTGTCACGAGAACATGGGTACGCTGACCTGCCACTGAAGTAAAAGAAAATTACACACCGACAGATCTGAGCACGCGCACGTGCATGTGTGTGTGTGTGTGTGTGTGTGTGTGTGGTACTGGTGTGCTGGAGGTATTTGTTAAACGGTGTGTGACATAAACATAGTGGAAAACTGCACACCGTTCAGCTCAGCTCTTCGACAAGGGCTGCACTTCTGAGAGGATTGAAAACACACACAGACTTTTTTTTTTTTTTGTTCCTCTAACATTTCCTCCCTGCTTTCACTTCTTAATGTTGGGAATAAGTTAATCGCACAATCTCCCACATCCTTCAGGCTCCTTTTTGTTCCCAGATCACATTTGCATATCTGTTCGCTTCCTCCTTCCCGCGCTCTCCTTCGTACGTACAGCTATAGGTACACGTGCAGGTGAATGCATGTGTTTCAGAGGGACAAGCATGTTCACTTGACCCAGTCTAACTGTGGTCTGAATCTGATGTCATTGCTGCTGCAGGCAAATGCAGACACACGCACACACAGGCAAAAATGCACATTCATTTAAATTGATTGAATGCAGGAGTGCAGTATTTCTGAGAAAAACCTCACACGTTTATTTATGTTGGTTATTTGCAGTAGCATTTCTGACATGAGGTAGTTTTGCTTTTATTTTCTTGTGTTTGTGGTTCTGTTGCAAATATATAAATATATTTATTACATTTGGTCAGTAATATATATTTTGAGCACCTGTCATGTTGCATAGGAAGTTATTACTGGTGAGCTGAATGCTGTGAGGACTGGCCAGCTACTGTACAAGTTTATGGATGATTCGTGCAACAGTCTTGGGGTTACACAGGACCTCGTTTGTTTCTGCTGTTCCTTCCCCCCAGCTAACCCCGCCCCAATAACACACTTACTGCAACAGAGGGTACACATTCACGAACACACATAAAACCAGCATTCACTACGTGCACATGTGCAGGCATCTGCAGGAAGAGTGATCATGTGCTTTCACTCCTGGAAAGTACTCTAGCACGTACTGGAAGAACTTTTCAAGAGAATAATCTCTTGATTTGAGATAAATAACAGCATTTATTGTTTAATAATGTATTTTCGTTTTGCAGTCAATAAAAGATGGATGCTTAAACATGGTAGATAACCAGTGTGAAGCAGCAGCTCCCATACTATAGCGTTTTAGACAGGTGCTAGACTGTGTTTTTGAGGAGCTTAAAAAAAAAGGTGGAATCTGTGTGAAAATTGTGTTTGAAATAATGAAAGAAAAGCTAAAGATAGGGAGGATGGGAATAATAAGAGAGGAGAAAAAGCATGTGAATGAAGAGAGATGATCCATATCCTCCAGACAGACAAATTGTTACAACAACAGTGGTTGGGCTGATAGAGCTGGAAACAGACAAAAGCAAGACAAAGCATTTAGTTCCGGCTGTGATTTAAGCACTGAAAAGGAAAAGGACATTTTTCCTGCAGTCATTGTTTCTCATTTGTTAATCTTCCCCTGCGCACTTAATTTTCCTCTGTGTGGTCACCTTTTGCTCATCCTGCTCATGTTGCATTGTTTCTGCACAGAAGACCCTCATTAGTCATCAGCTGTCTACGAACATGCAAACTCATCATTTGTTCTGCCAAAATTTTCATAAGAGGTTGACTGTGTGCAGCTGTGGCTGCGCATCAGCTGCTGCTCTTGAGCTCGGTTACAGAGATAAACTTTACCCACCGCTGCTGCTGCTGCGGCCATCTCCTCCAATCTCGTGTCATCTCATTTAATCTGGCCACAGAGGAGGATGACTTAAGATCCTTAGAAACATTATAGGGGTGGAGATAGGGTCGAAGAGTTGAAGTGCATCAATTAGACCTTTCACTTTAGGGTGGATTGAGTACTGATGAGGTCACTCCCCTCTGACATAACTAAATACTTTCACTCAAATATTGTAAATTTTGGTTTTTTCTACCCACAGATTTTATATTTTTGGTTTCACAAAAAAATGTAGTGCATGAAGTGCACGGTAACCAAACTGGATGTCTTGTCATACACCTACTGGCCACTTTATTAGGAACACATTGGAAACATTCCTCAGAGATTTCAGTTCATACTGACATGATAGCATCACACAGCTGCTGCAGATTTGTCATGTGCACATCCGTGCTATCAGTCTCTTGTTCCACCACATCCCAAAGGTGCTCTATCACATTGAGATCTGGTGATAGTGGATGCCATTTGAGCAGCCATCAGAAGATGGGCATGCTTTGGTCATAAAGGGATGGACATGACTAAGGGGGCCAAAATGTGCCAAGAAAATATCCCCCACACCATTGCACCAATACCAGCCTAAACATTCATACAAGGCAGGATGGATCCATGCTTTCATGCTGTTTACATTAAATTCAGACCCTAAGATGTGAATGCCACAGCAGAAATCAAGACCCATCAGACCGGACAACTTTTCTCCAATCTTTTATTGAATGATTTTTGGTGTCTGTGTGAACTGTAGCCTCAGTTTCATGTTCTTAGCTGACAGAAGTGGCACCTGGTGTGGGCCATCTGCTTCATACCTTGGTCATAAAAAGCGGTTATTTGAGTTACTGTTTTCTGTCTGTCAGCTTCAAGCTGATGGATAGCAAAAGTTCTCTGGATAAACATTTCATGGCATTGACAAGACATGTTTACCCAGTGTAAAACATTATTTCAAAGTAAAAGCAAAGATTAGAGAAAAGTCAAATGAATAGAGAATTTGTACTTTTTCAATCACCCTAATTATTCTTGTGCACCACTGGAGGGGGCCAATCTCTGGTATGAGAAAGACTTAGCTTAGATAGATGATAAATGAATGGATTTTTTGGCCCAGTGGCCCAGTGCAGTGAAGCAGCTCAGTGAAATAGAAAAGACCCAAAATATCTGAATAAGTAGTTAAATAAAGCAAAATAACTGAATCAATTACAGCCAGAGACACAAATTCCTTTTGGGGTTGCATCAGGAAGGACATCCTGCATAAAAGTCAAACGTGTGGAGCTACCCACTGTGGCAACCCCTTGTGACACGGGAGCAACCGAAAGTAGCTTCTAATAGAGAAATAGTTCAGTAAAATATCATAAAAATAAAATCTCATGAAGTGATTTTGCTTCTGTACTCCTCAAATGTTTTAATTGAAATAGCCCTTTTAACATCTTCACAGGTACAACTGACTCAGAAAGATTAGAAAAGCTCACTTCTTTAAATATCCCAATAAAATAAAATGTCTAATTACACGAAGCAGGAAAAGCTCAATAAAATAAGACACAAAGAAAAAGAAAAATACTGTCTCAATAATGTGGCCTTATGTGCCTTTTTAAAGCAATGTACATAGTGTGTGGAATATAGGGAAAGCGATCAATCACAAATTATTCAAGTAATTTCTTCTCGGTGTCCATGGCTGAATGAAGGTTAAATAATTTATATAATTAAACGGTGTTAGGGGGCCCAGTTTTGCACAGTAGGTAATAAAGTAAGTTTATACTATATTATCTATTTCTGTTCTATTGTTACGAACAACAGGACTGAGTATGACTTTTTTTTGAGAACAGCCATCATTGCAGTTGCCAGATTTCACATCATTGCAGGCTGCCCTCTAGTGAACAATGCTGGATCTACACTGATCCTGATCTGAGCTCCTTGGACTCACAAGTGAAGTGCAAACTAACAGGACTGAAGCGTGAGAGCATCATGGGCACACACAGTCCCTGCTGGGTTTTTTTTCTTAACCTGTAAGATGAATGGGCCTCATTAATCATGGCCATTTGTCTTTAGTTGTAAGTCTAGAGGTCAGTGATTAAACCTTGTTCTTTGTATTGTAGCCAGCTCTCTGTCTCCCTCTCTCTCTCCTTCCTTCCTCACTCAGAGGATCAGAGGGAGAGCTGCATTTCGTCGCTGCTCCGCTCTTATTTTCACAGCTCTGATGTTGTCTGCCACCAAATCCCAGCTGAATAAAAGTCAGAAATTGAAGCAGCAAATCATGTTTTATGTATGTGTGCTTACACAATGAAAGCAAGATGGAAAGTGGGCCAAGCATCACACAGGGCATATTATGGCAACAAAGCAGCTTTCCACTTTCTTGGGAAAACGGCAGCCGCAGCCGCCAGGGTGCCGGGCACGGAGTACAATATGGCTAATGACAGAGAAAACAGGAAGAGAGATATGTAGAAACTGCATTACCCGACTGCTCTTTTCCTGGGAAGTGCTTTACAATTTCTGGTGCAGAAAAGATGCTGTTGACTCGCCAGCTCCATTACTCAATATGAGCATCCGAGGATGAGCAATGTCACAATGGATGCTGCGAGATGCTCGACACTTGTCCCGATTTTTCACGTTATGCAGAAATAGTTTACACCTATATGTTTTCAGGTGTTTCAGGACACTTAAGTAGCAGCGGTTGTACACTTTTATTATCAGCCAGTATTTATTTTCCTGGACATTGATTAACTAAATTAAAATTTCAGAAAATGGTGCAAAGTTGAATTTTAAAAATGTTTTTAAAATAAAAATGATGATGATTTAAAAAATTTTTTGTTTTACTCAGGTTCACTTTTTTGTCTGAACAACAGTCCAAATAGTTTACAAAGATAGTGGGAGTATTATTTGGAAAGACAGTCACTTGCTGTGGTGTATCTTGATTAAAACCCTTCTGTGTGCATGGTTAATATGAGCAGTGGCTCAAATCGAGAAAATTAGCTTTGTGTTATTAAACTGATGTGTAATCTGCTTGTTTAAACAAAAATAGCTGTTCTTGTCTGGTTGCTTTCCATTCACAGTGTTGCCTTCTCATTCCATTAATATATGTACGTAATATTTGAATTTTGGGCATAGAAGTTGTGTGTGAGTTCAGTATTTTTGACGTCACCCTCAAGTTTTTTTTTGAAACATCAGTGAGGTAGCTGTGAAACTGAGAACACTGAGTGCTAATAGCTAGCTCTGGCCTAAATTGTACCCTCATTTACTGTGTGTTTTGCTCTAAATGAGGGGATAATTAACATAATTGTTATTATTATGCTGTAAAAATAAATAGATGCATATAACGGGCAGGGTGGTGGTGTAGCGATTATCACTTCTCACAGCAAGAAGGTCTTTGGTCTGAAGTCATCAGTTGGCTGAGGACTATCTGTGTGGGCAAACTGAACATGCATGTTCTCCTGCACAATGTAAAGACATGCTTGTTAGGCTATTCAGTGATTGTAAATTAGTGCGTTATGATAGACAAGTGACCTGTCCACGGTGTACCCTGCCTCTCACCTGATGATAGCTTACATAGGCTCCAACCCACCCTGCAACCTAGAGTTGGATAAGCAGAAGAAAATGGATAAAAATAGCAAACTCATCAGGAAAGTATTTACTGAGCTATCAAGTCAGGTGAGAAGTTGGGTTACTTTCTCCTAGGCTGTTTTTTCACACCTGAATGAATGAGAATCTGGTTTTTGTCTGAGGTTATGCTTTCACACAAGCAGAACACAGTTGGTCACGCTGATGCTCGGTTTAGGTGAGGATGCTTTCTGAGTAGACTGCGCAGGAGGCAGGTGAGCCGCTGAGTAGCTGTGAATGCAACAGGTTATTACCTGAGATATGCAAATCAGCGTGTTTGGAAAAAACACAAACGTTTTAACAGGGAGCTGGCAGCTAGCATCAAAGGTGTACATTCTCCCACTTTTGCACCTCTTTCAGGTAATATCTATAAAAGTTAAGGGCTATTTGCTTAAAATACTACGATTTGACTTACAGTATAGCTTATTCTTGAATTCTTGGATTTTCCATCCTGCAGGTCATCAGAAAGGTATAAGGCACGTATAATGCTGCTTTCCATTTACCTCAGAAGTCGGATGACTGAGCTGGGAAGGACATCACTCCTGAGTTGAGTGTGTTACAATAGTAAAGTCGGAAAAACAAGGAATAACAGGATTTGTTTTGCTCTTTAGCAAGATAGAGTCATTCATGCATCATTATCAATTCAGTGCAATGCTTATTGTTTTTAGTTAGTTAGTTTGTTTGTTTTTTAGCACTTAAAAACACCATTGCTACATACATGGATAGACCCTGACTTATTTAGCCAGTTGCAAATAGACAACGGTGGCTCTGTAGTTTACACGTTTTACGGTTTTACACAATCTTGCATTGTGTTACGGTTGGTGGGGTGCTCTGACTTTCTGATTTTGGAAGTCCAGTTAGAGGGGGCGTTCCAGTTGAAAGTTCCAACGTCAACCATTTAAAATGTTCAGATTTCCCATTTAACTCGAGAAGCTGATGATGGTCAATTTCTCTTGATTATCTGACTTTTTTTACACTAACCAATCACGCTAGAGAATAATTGCTGATATTGTATAATACAGTGATGTACAGTGTGACATTCCTGAAAATTTTCTCCCATTATTCTTCTTAGATTCATCTGGTATGTGTATTAACGGACAGAACTGAACACTTCTCTGTCCCTCTTGCTTCATTGTGCAAGAGTCACCTTGGCACAGATTTAGCCGCGCTGGGTGACGGCAGCGACTTTCCCCTTCACCCTCCTTCGCTCCTCCCTCAACAGCATACCATACTGCATCTCTCCAGTAACCGAAAACTGCTACTAACATAAGGATTGCTTTGATTTACAAAGTGAGCCTAAGGCAGCCAAGCTGCATGACCTTATTGCCGCCCTCAGCTGAAGTTAATACTGCAGCACTGTGCAGGAGTGCAAGCCTCAGTCACAGTGTCATTGTCCTGACATACAGTGTCATCCCTGCAGTGAGGACATATGCTGCTATTGCGATGTAATCTATCTAGCAGTGATCTAAAGGATGAATAATCTCTATCTAATCTGCACCCATAGGTTTACATCAGCCCATCATACTGGGTGAGATCTCATCTCCTGATTAGAGAGAGAGCATCGAAGCGAGCCTTTATGCCTGTGCGTGTATGTGTGTGTTGAAGCCTTTAAACCACTGCAGAAATCGTTATAGCATCACAGGTCATGTTTTATTGCCTTGCAGTGGGTTTTATGACAATTAAAAGACAGGCAGACCAGGGTTAGATCTATAAATCCATGTGTGTATATTGATGTATTTGAACATTAGTTTCTAAAAAAAAATGTTCTTGTATTTGGCTGTGGACTGGCATTATGGGACACTGCTTGCCGTCACTCTTCATTAATCTGTGTGGTTTAAAGAGAGTGAATAAATTTAACCCCTATCATGTTATTTCAACAAATCTATCCCCATCCCCCATGTCTCTGTGGAAAGGCCCTGACCCTCCTGCCATCCCCCCGTGTTAGGAAATGCTAGATGCCCTTGGCCCACCCCATCTCTCGCACCTTCTCCCTCACAACGTTTCCTTTACTTTTTGTTTCATGGTGTTAGCGGCTACAAATCACGTGGCCATCAAATCAGGCCTGAAGCACAATAATCATCTAATGGCAGAAATCCCAGACTCTGATTGCCACTTTAATCAGTCATACCTTGGCTTAAAGCCTTACTGACCTCTGTATTTCATTGAAATCTGGTTCTAAATTTGTGAGTTTTCCTGTTAACAGACACAGATGGACACGTGGTTTTGTTTCATTGTTGTTCCATATTGATGCTATTTGGGCTTCAGCTGCATGGAAGCCATATGGGAACCAAGTTAGTCAATAATTGTGTTTTATGTGGTCATTTGATTGAATTAAACGGACTGTATTGATTTATATGAAACGTAATGTATTTGCATTTTTAAGCCAATGATGATCGCTGTTCTTTTCTGATTTTGTCTGTATCGTGTTGGACACAAAATTACACAAACAGTTAAGGAAAAATGTTATTAAAAATTTGACATATATGCTTTAGATTGATGTGTGAGCTGTGTGATGCTCTGGTCCTTTTTGTGATTTAAAGTTTGACCAGAAAAACACCAAACTCTGGCTGGTTTGTCTCGGTAATTCTAGGAAAATCTGTCAATATGATGGCGTGTGTTCTTACAGTCTGTCTGTTGGTGACACTGGCTGTCAAAGTGCCCACTCAGCACTGGTCTGTGATTCCTGAAAGCCACTCTGAATCTTGGCCTGGAGGTTGGGTGATGTGGCATTACTGACCCCCTGCTGCACTGGGACATGGGGGCCAAAATCAATAGTCATATCGTATCGCTTCAGACTGTAACAGGCTGACTGATTACCTCATTGGCTGCCAGTGCAGAGAGTGGAAAGGAAGCAAAGAGGAAAAAGGGGTGCGATCAAAAGATTAGGAAAATTACGAATAAAAAACCCCCCAGCAAAGTAGCATTTTTGGGGGGAAGGGAAGATAAAATCCTCCCATGTGCATGTACTGCAGACCACAAGAAAAATGCTATAGTTAATATTATTGGACACCAGAGGGTGGTAGTACTAATGGAACTACATTTACACTTTGAAGTTATGATAAGGTATTTACACACAAGGGTATTCGGAGGAAGCAGAGTTGATATTATGGGCAAATACATGGAGGCTTTATCTGCTTATAGATACGTTTTCTTTCTCTTTTTCATTTCATTTTATAGCCTTAATGAGGATTTTTCCATTTCTCTTCCAAAGATTGGAACCACATTTAGTTTTAGGAAGCTTGTGCAAAACCCCACCTGTAAGAGCCATGATACAAGAAGACAGTTTAATATAAAATATGTGCAAATTTCATGATTCTTTTTTAGCTCTTGCACAAGAAAAGCGTGATGTATAAAGATAAGTATGTGTGTATTTGTAGAGAAAACATCTACTGTCACACGTGTCAGACTTAAGTTACTATGCAAGCAGCTCAAAAGTGGCTTGTTTAGAGACTGAAGGAAGGAGGAAAGAAGAGATCAAGGATTGTAGTGCATTATTTCTCCTCAGATTTCATTGATCAAAAAGTACATTTTCAGCTTCATGTTAGTATTGTGGTCACTGTGAGGTCATCATACTTGCTATTTCTGGCTGTGCTTTTTTTGCATATGGATGTTAATGTGGATTTCTGTTAAGCAGAAATAATTTGCTCACCATTTTAGATAAATTCAGATCTACACTGTAGAGTTTAGACGGCCTTTACTGTTTCAGTTCATTCTTACTGGACAGACACAATTGGTCAGATTAGTTAACCTTAACTCTTTGTTTTTCCTCAGGCCACGGTCCACCTGAAGAGAATCCCAGAAAGAAGCAAAGTCCTGGGATGAAAGCTCTCTGCCATTTTCCTCTCTCCCCCAGACCGCCAGGAGGAGGACGCTGGGTGACACACTGAGGTAAAGAACCATGCTAAAAAACAAAAAATAAAACACCCTCTGCAGACAAAGCCCTTCTCTGATGACGCTGACCTTCAGTATTTGCTGACTCAAGCATCCCCCACTCCTCCTACTACCCTCTCTTGTTCTTTCTTTCTTGCCCTCCCTTTTTGTGTTGTTCTTTTTCCTTTCTGTTTTTTTTTTCTTTCTTTTCATGGGAGCTGTGAATGCTGATCAGTGGACTGACAAGGTGTGGGCTCAGATTAGTGTGTGTTCATTTTGTCACACAGATGCAAGCACATTTATGGAAATAGGGGTCTTGGCCTCTTTGAAGCTTCTGTTTAGGGACTAGATTTAGAGAAGGATAGCAGTTGGAGAATGTGACACAGGGGTTAGAGGGAATAGAGGAAGAGATGAGGGGGTCAAGAGGTTAGAAATTTGTGGCTGAGCCACATGCTGTTCCATACTGTAGTCGAGTGCTTCACATAAGGCACTGAAGGTACTGCTAATCAAATCGTCTCGCCCAGAAAACACAATTTTCTCCACACTTCACTTTTTTGTTTGTTTTTACACACCTAATAGCTAATGCAGAGAATATTATGCACTTTTTGTGTTTGTTGTTCTTCAAAAGCAGTCACACAACACTCAATCCTGACATTAACCCGTTATCATTTCTATCAGCTCAAGAACAGTAAAGGGCAGCACTTGTAAGATATTTGTGGTGATAATACTGTGTGGTCAAGGCAGCAACAGCTGTCTTCTTCTCTTCTTTCCACTGTATCCATTACAGATCTGCTATCTCCACTGCATTTTTGTCCTCCAGTCCTCCCTGTCTCAGCCCAGCTGTCTCCTTCCTTCATTATCTGTCCCAAAACACAACTTACCACCTGTGTTTGAAGGTCGTTTTCAGAATACAAAGTCCTGCTTAATATTTCATTTTTTGCTTTATACCTGTTTAGTAAATGCTAACGCTACACTGAACTGTATCTGGGCAGTGGGTAAAATGATGAGCTGTAATGTGATGAACCCAGGCACACTTTGTCCTCGTCTCTACAGAGAGTTTCAGCATCTTTACAAATGTTTTTGTTTTGTTTTAAGGCACAAGTTCACAGTAAAATTGGCCAGAGTTTATTAAAGTAATCCCTGTGGTCCAAAAGCTTTGGTTTCAGACTGCTCTAAGCACTTGGTTTCAAACATTTTTTTCTACTCTTGGATCTGTATGATGTCACTGACAGCAGATATCCCAGACACTCAGCTGCTCCTCCCAAGTGCTGTTCAAAGTTTCTGTTTGAGAGGGGCAGCCAATTAGAAGAAAGGAAAGGAGGTCAAACTGCTTGTTTCAGAAAGTGGATGAACTCAGGGGCTGCAATAAGTATATTGTGTATCATTTAGAACTGTGAAACATGCAAAACTACATTAGTAGAATTCAATAATAAAATATGGAGTTGAAAATGAGCATAATATGTCCACTTAAATGATTTATATTAGTTTTAGGTACAAATTCTCTCACTTTTCTTTAATACATCACATGTTCTGTTTTTCACTGACTCAAACTGAGCTGATGCACTGGTTTTGTGGATTGTTATTACCTATTCAAAGGCTGAAATAGAAACTCTTGCTGACTCACACACACGCACTCAGTGTCACACACATATAAAAGACTCAAAAGCTTTCTGGTGTTGTATTTTAAGCCCAGAGAGGTGGGCTGTGTTAATGGTAGCAAAGTGCCAACTCAGGGAGCAAAAGTGAACTCTTTTTTTTTTTCCTCTCTCGCTTTACCACCGTGGGACTCAGAGGGAGGAACGGGGGAGTTCCAGTAAGGAGAGAGAAAGCGAGGGCACACAAACACACACACACACACACACACAGCATTATTCAGTCCTCTTATTGGTTTTCCACCATGGCAGCACACAACAACCAAACAAGAGTGCTAAGTGCTGGGTGCCACACAAGAGCCAAGTGTGTGATCTGAAAGTAAATTAGGGCTGAAACAGTCAGTGATTTAATTATTAATTAAATGATGAATTTATTTGTAAAAAAACAAACAAACAATTGAGCTGTCCTGATCAATTAATTGCTTATACCCACTGTTACAGCTATATGAGGCTGGACTTAGCAATAGTGATGCTAACAATGATAGTGCTTTGATAACATTAGCACTTTAGCTTAATATCATAAAAACTTTAAGTAAATTTATCAGGAAATTAGAGAGTTACATCTCTGACTCTGCAGTTGGTAAGTTAAATGTTAAAGATAATGACAGTACAAATAGAAAAATGCTAAATAATAATGGCTTGTTTGGAAAGGTTGCCAGGTTTGCAAAGTTGCATCTGAACAAACCACAAGACTTCTGGAACAATGTTGAAACCAAAGTAGATGCTTGGCCATAATATACACAGCCATGTTTGGAGAAAACCAAACACAGTATATCAGCACAAAGACCTCCTATCAGCTGTCAGTGCAGTAGTGAAGGGGTGATGAATAGGGCTTGTTTGCAGCGACTGGACCTGGGCATCTTCCTAATACCTACTGAACAATACCCACACTCACTTTCATGTGCACAGGAGAACATGAGGTGCACACAGCCACAAAGATGTGCATGTTATATAATTTACCCCATCTGAGATAATTGACCCACCCTCTTTCTTCCTCTGTAGCGGCTGCTGCTCTTCATGTGGTGGATGATGTTTGTTAATTGGGTGTAACTAGGCCTAGTATTTAGCCAAAGGGGATAAATGCTGCAAACTGTGTTGAAAGGGGTATTCCCCTGATGCCTGGGGCCATTGTGTTCGGACACAAATCCACTAAACAGAAATAGTGGATAATATTTCCCAAAATGTCACATCCGACGCAGGACTGTGCTGATGCAGAGAATATATGTGAAAGAGGAGGGGGATGAATCTAAGGCTAAAAAGAGAAGGGGGAGGAGAAAGAGGGAGTCAGAAGAGAGTAGTGTGTGTGCTAAAAGAGGGAAACTAGAGGCAGAGGGGCTGGCAGACAAAAGTGGGAGAGGGGAGGGAGGAATGAGGAGGAGGTGGGGGAGGCGGTGCTAAGGCAGACAGCAGGGAAGGAAAGCTGAGAAGAGAAACAGTGGAGTGAAGTGAGAAGACCGAGAAGGAGGTGGTGAGGGGACGGGAAAATAAAAGGGCTTCCATTTGAAAGTCGTTGTGTCAGGATATGAAGTCCAGGAGCGGTGCAGAGGCAACGGCAGGAAGCTGGAATGCTGTAGGGGAGAGATAGTCGACAGAAGAAGGAAGGAGAGACGAGGAGAATCTGAGCCATCAGAGGACCGGAGTGATTTTTTTTTTTAAACTTTTTTTTCCAAGAGAGACAAGTGAAGGCAGCGATGCAGGGCTCTCACTGGAGTGAGTATGGAGGGAAAGAGAGAGTGTGTGTGCTCTTACATGTGTCTGTATGAGAAACATGAGTGCATATGCCTCAAATTCTCAAAACTCAGGCTCTCCTCACCCTGCTTTCCATTGCCGTTTGGCTTCATTTACATTAATGCAAATTCGCCTGAGAATAAACTTTGTATTCATGAGCACCTTGACTCTGTGTGTGAAGCCCCTTATGAGGGTGAGTTACATTTAACGAAAGGTGCAAGGGAAATGGACAGGCAGGCTTATAAAACAAGGATTTTTAACAAGAATGGAAACTAGTTTAGTAAAGAAAAAATCCTGGTGGCTTCTCAAAACTGAGTAATGAATAGTTAAATAATGATTCACAAACTTCAGTCAGCTGACAGGGTCAGTAGCTTGAAGTTACCTCTCTTAAGTTGCCACTTTTATGGCTGGTCTAAATGACCCTGGAGAGTTTTTGTGCAGGAACAAACAAAACTGGTTGCCTGGATTTGTTGAGGTGGGATAAGGGGTTTTGTGGTGTCTGAGCCCAGGTTTTCTAATCCTGACCCTGGCTAATCTACTCATTACACACTGTTGGGGGTATTGATTTGAAATTTCAGCATTAAGAAAAGCTGCCCCCCTTTTTGGACAGTTGGCCTGGAGGAAGAAGGAAAAGGAGGAGGTGGAGGAGGGTGTTATTCAATCTGTCTTAGCACACACTCACAGTGAAGATAAGAAAAGCATGAGGCAGCATGTACACTTGCACCAAAGCAGACAATTAGGCCACATCTCAAAAGTGTGACCTGTAAAAAAACATGTTTTCATCAAGAAGACTCAAAGGGAATCTTTGTGTTTCTTTTGATGACACAGCACTGGGGGTAGAGCCCGCTGCTATTCCTCTCATGTCTTCCTTATGTGTGTAATTACAAGACTCCTCATGCGCCTTGGGCCACATATTGTAGTTCCTCATCAAGTTTGTTTTGGCCCGAGAGTGGTGTGTCAGCAGATATGTTTATAGACAGCTCGCAGTGCTGTCCATTCACTCAACTCTTTGTAGTATCTGTGTTTGATTGTATCATGTTAAGGCTTCATTTGAGGGCTTGCTAGGAGAAGACTGTAATTACCCAGAATGGGATTTGGCAGAGTTCACAGGAGTGACGTTTTACTCTATAAATGCACAAACGCTGACGTGACGTTAAGAGTAAGGTGAAGGGGAGTGAGAATGGGGGCAGTGATGGAAAAGAAGGGTTACCTCATCTTCTCTGGACAAAATAAATGAGGTAACGTGTCACATGTTGCAGCCGTGTTGACTAATGCTTCCTGTGTGCTGTGGGTGTGTATGCACAGTACTAAAAGGTAGTTAAGCAGCTTCAAAAACAGGTATTGAGCCCTTTTGTGGCTCTCTTTCTCTTTTGAAAGTCCTTTACCTTTTATCCTCTCTCTGTTTAGGCTGAGCTCAGGTAGGCTGGTTTTATTTAAGATCGTGTTCCAGTTCGTTAAAATCACTTTCTCACACAGAATGCCAGCAAAAACTTTAGATTATTTATCATTATTTATCATATCACAGCCATAGCCACCATGATGTCACCCGCTGGTTGGTGAAATATTGTCTGCCTGTTTACAGTCACTGTCTTTGCATTTTGAAACTGGATGTGATGAGCAAGCAGTGGATCTGACTGAGAAACAGAGGGCCACTCATGATAGATGCTAGTCAGTCAAACTGTAAAACATACCCTGCTTTATCCTTCTTTGTGACTCCAATCCTGATAATTCACGTAATAAATCTCAGATTGTATTCAGTAAGACTTAAAAATAGCGATTGAGACCATCATTATACTTTTAAATTATTATCATTAAACTGTTACTGAGGTCAGTCAAGAGAGCCAAAAGGGTCATTTTCCCCAAGACTTCTATACAACGGGACTTCATTCCAAATTCAGAGTAGTCGCCCCCTGCTGGTCATAAGAATGAATAGATTTTTAAGCGCTGCAGTTGTGCAGATGTGCCTATGCTGTAGGTATGTCATAATTTCAAACCCTTTCTGAAACACTACACCATAACCTGGCACCTCTCTATAAATGTACACGTGGCCGTTGATGCACCCACACAGGGATAACGCTAACAACGTCAGCATCTGAGAGATACACGACCGGTCGAAATGACACCAAAGCGCGGTGTTCGAGAGGGCGAGAACAGTGAGGATAAAGGGGTCCTAATGTTCTACAACAGCATTAGCAAGCTTCCAGTTTGACTTCAGCTGTCACACCAAAGGAAATAAATGAGCTTGTTTCTGTTTACTTGGTGGAGGATATGCTATCAGTATCAACTTGCTGTGCAAGCATTTAAAGGTAGATGTATGGTAGGCTGCACATAACCTCTGAATATAACCAACATGTGCAATGATGACTTTTTAATGGCAGTAGCCTTATAATAAAACAAGATTAATTCTTTAAATAAAAGTTATTTAAGACTATTCACAGTTTTTCTCAGATAAAAGTTTTTATTGCTTTTCATACTGGTTTTTGACAGCACTCGCCCATGCAAAGAAACTAACAGTAGTGATTTACAATCTATGTGCTAATCGTGCACTAACATGATTGACTGAGAACGGCGAATGCTTTAATATCATTGATCTTGCCTCATATTAGATTAGGAACTTGTATTTTTGGTAACAGTAGTTCTACACCTTAGGTTTCCACCAGGGTTACATTGTCACAGTTCAGGTAATGATGAGTGCATCATACCTGGAGAAAAATCTGTTATTTATGTACTTATTACCTTAGAATTACCCTTTCTTTCCCATGTGTCGTTTATTACGTTTTCGGCTGCAGCAGAGCAATACGATGAGAACAAATTGCTGTTTTCGTTAAAGCTCTAGGACAAATTATGCGTCGAAATACATGTGCCCATTCAGCAGTGGTAGTCTCTTCGGTGTAGGGGTACCAAGTTCATCAAAAAGACCCAATTATAAGGATGGATTCAGATTCCATAAAATTTTACTAGCCCCCTTCACACTTTCTGTTCTCGGCTCCATTGTTTTCCAATGATCCCATTTAGCTAAATCTCATGCCAGGTGTTTATGTAAAGCTTCTAGTTGAAGAGCAGGGTGGACGAATGGAGACAGAGAGAGACAGATATGCAGGAAGACAGAGAGACGGCAAGAGATTAGAAGTCGGCCTGGCTTGTGCTCAGTTTGCTGAATGAGTATTTTCCAAGCCAGCCTGTCCCCACTCTGTCTTTCTCGAGTTTGCAGCGGCACGGACAGTATGTCTGAATACGTCTGCACATGTGCTTCTTCGCCATGTCAGATATTTTCCCACATGAGTGGAGTTGAATTTATGCAGTGAGGCTGGCACAGTTAAAGTGAGGCGTTGTTGCTTATGTAATAGCTGCTGTGGAACTCATTTGCCTGGCTGTATTTAGTAGCACTCTGTGTTTTTTGTGTGTGTGCATGTGGGCGGCATTGTCTTTGTTATCTTCTGCTTCAGCTATGATCGCTGATTTCACTCTCGAGCTGTGACACTTTTAGTGAAACATAAGAAAAATGTGAGACTTCTCAGATATCGAGTCCTACTTTTCCTCATTGAAGGATGCCAGTAAAGAGAAAGTCATATCGCTCACTACCCTGTCTTTGTTCTGCATCTCATTATAGGTCACATTGTGTGCCAAAGTGTGGTTGCTTTCAGTATAAGATAACAGGCCTTTTCTCTCTGCTTTCTGCCCTCTTGTTAAACTGAAACAATGGCCCTCCACTGTCATACAGCCAAAGCAGCAGGGGGAGAAGGAAGGGAAGTTTAGGAGGGAAAACTTTACTCTTCTGTTGGGACAATGAGCCTCCAAACAGAGCTTGGATTAGCCATGTTGTTAAAGACCAGATGACATGCTTTTCCACTGATAAGATTTCATAAATTAAGTGAAATGCTTTAGTTTGAACTGGTCATTGATCCTGACAAACGGTAGTCCACTGGCCAGACTAATCCATGTGTCTCTACCACCAGCATTCTTGGTATTTCCAGTGTCTGTGGGTCTGACCGCTGACCACTGCTGGATAACTTTCAGTGGCTGGAAAACCTCCTGGAAAATCCAACATTTGGAGCGGACCAGGAATGTCAGCCATCTTCCCCTTCTTACACATACTGCTACCTCAGTTTCCTCCATCGTCAGCTGACTGAAGCACTGTTAAAGGCTGGGTATTGAGTCCTCTGTCATTTCTAATACAAAGTTAAATGTGTCAAACCTAAAATTTAATGCCATGTTAAATTCATATCCGTGTTTACTTATTATTTGATCAGACAGTTTCTGTTGTAGCTGAAGATTAACCAGTTTTAAGAAAACTGATTTCAAACCAACGAGTGGCCTGGTGACTTTTACACTTCAGACAAATGAAATTTAATATGTGAGCTATAGAGATGCTGATGGGTTTATTTGATACTGCCAGTATGACTTTGATGACTGTAGCTTCATAATCCCAGACTTGAGAACTAGAAAGAGTTTGTTCAGTATTTAGACCTGGCCCATAATGTCACATGATTCCTAACTGTATGCTTCCAAGACCATGTTTACCCATATATGAACACCAATTCTATTTCATCTTATTATAAGAGTCTCTCCTGTGTGTTGTGGGTCTCTCAGCCTCTAGTTTTGTCTTCAGTAACTGAAAAGCATGCTCTGTTAGGTTGAGATCAAATGACTGACTTGGCCATTGAAGAATATCCCATTTCTTTGCCTTGAAAAACTCTTGGGTTGCTTCGGTTTCCGTTTGCACTGCGAAGCGTTGTCCAATCAGTTTTGGAGCATTTGACTGAGTCTGAGCAGAGAGTTAGCCATTCAGAACTCATGCTGCTATTTCTATCAGCAGTCACGTCATCAGTGAACACTAATGAGCTGGCTCCACTGGCAGCCATACATGCCCATGACATAACATTACCTCCACCGTGTTTGACAGATAATGTGGTATGCACTATCTGTCATGAGCTGTTTGGCTCCTTATCTATACTTTTTCTTTTTTTTTTAAAAAAAAACTATCTATCTTTTATCGTTCATCTTGGTCTCACCTTTCCAAAGAATTTCTTTTGGATCAGGACAGAAATTTTTTTAATGTTTTCTGGCAAAGTCTAACTAGTGGTTTGCTCCTGACTGTAAGCCCTCTGTATTTTCATTCATAAGGGCATCTCTTGATTATGGACTTTGACAATGGTACCTCCCTGAGAGTGGTTTTGAATAGTTAGATTTTGTTTTTCTTAACCATGAAAATAATTCTGCGATCATGCACTTTAGTTGTCTTCTGTGGTTTTTCAGATCTGTTAGTCTTGTTCGCTGGGCCAGTTCATTGGATTGCTCACTTGATCACTTCTAAACTTTTTGCTGTCTCTCTGAGGTTTATTTTAGTTTTAAGCCTAATGAAGGACTCCTAACTTTCATTGACATCTCTGAACCTAATTGAGACTTCCAGTGAACAGCTACCAAATGCAAGTTAAATACTTTGAACCTACTCTAGATCTTTTATGCCTTTTATGCTCAACTTGTAATGGAATAATGAAGGAACAGGCCTCACTTGGCAGTGAATCTGCTTGCCAGTCAATGGTCCAGTTACTTTTGAGCCTAAATGGTGAACTATGTATCAAAATGTCTGTAATTCCTGAACAGTTAAGTTAGTACTTTTGTTAAACTCACTTCACATCATGGTTGTTTGATTTTTTTTTAAAAATCCACTGTTAAACCCATCAAGGTTGAAGTATATAAAAGGAGTAGCTGAGTACAGAAAACATGTGCATATACACACTAAAACTAGACTAGACTTGGTAATGGCAATGTAACTGTTCTTCTAACTGCTCATGTATGATGTCTGCAGCTGTCCATGTGTGCATCTGTAAGTAAGTAAGTATAATCCATCTATTAGTGACATACTGGCTGTGGAAGCTTGGTGTGTGTGTGACCACATGTATCGTCTGGTGCATCTTGACAAAATGTATGAGCAGATTCAGTTCTTAAGTCAGCTGTGGTTGTTTGTGGAGAACCTAACAGGCAGTGTGTTCCAAACTGAACTTAGAAATAATCTTCCCAAGGTCTATTCATGGCTATATGTCAACTTAAATGTCTTTCCATTTCCCATTTTCAGTAGTTTCAACCCCCACAAGAATTTTATGATTTGCCCC
>VVHJ01022002.1:5897-19526 GCA_015107715.1 Tylochromis polylepis
TGAGCTAGGTGCTTGAATAATGGCTCATGAAGTGTTGATAACCTTTCAGCTTATTATGCCAATTAGAGTACACAGCTGGAGGAGGAAATTAATTCAACACCGGGCCATTTTGTTTGTTTATTTACCAATGTGTGCCGATTGGAATGGGGTAAACAGAGCTTGAAAGATCGAGGCTTTTGCTTGGCACCACAACAATGGTCGTTGTTTTAACCAGACATGCTTTAATTTCCAAAGCGACATCAGAGATGCTTGGGGTCTAATGAAAACTATCCATTTAAACACATGGGAATAATCATAAGGCAGCAAGACCCCATTTGTATATCTTCAATTAAATAAAGCTGATTTTGTCATTGGAAATATCTAGTTTGGAAGTGGCAAACATGCAAGTAAGTCACAACAGATGACACTAAACTCCAAAGATAAACTGAAAAAATACCAATACTACCATAAAACAAAGAGAAAGGACGGGGAATTCATAATCAAGCAGCAGATGGAAAATTTTCTTTTGAGACCACACAGTTGGCTCATTTTAAACTGAAAGATGTATGACAGGAGAGAGGAAATTGTGCTTTCCTCTGTTCTCCTCGAGCCATAATGTGGGTTTCCTCTGAACTGGTGTAATTCCCCTCCCAAGGGGACAAGGTTGTTCCACATGAGCTGGTTCCCTAATAACCAACCCAAGCCTCCCATTGCAAAATCCATTAAGGTCAAGTCATGCATAGTTGATTGAACATCTCGTCTGGTGGTCTGCTAAGGAGAGCCATGAGCCTAAGAATACCACATTAATCAGAAGCAAAATGTTTTTATAGTTATGGAACCGCAGATGTTCTTTGGGGGACTTTTTGGCACATTTGTATCATTAGCACATACATCTGATTTAGAAGCATATTGCCAGCAATGACTTGATCTATGACTGCAGAGCCTGATGTAAACAAAAGCAAGGGACCTTTAAATTGTAGATCCAAATACTCTAAAGGGATCATCCCACCGGAACTCCCTAGGAAGCTATGGCATCTTTTGCCGCTAAATATTTCTCTGCTCCTTGAAAAAAAACCCCCCCCCCAAAAAAACCCTGATGACAGTAACCTGCTGTTGTGCGAATGCAAAGAGGTGCTTCAAGAGCACCCTGATCTCTCCTCCACCTCCTTCTATTCACAGGCAGCCTGTGTTCTCCCTGCTCCATTAGTTCAGACATCGCATCCATCCCGCCGAGCCTCACACGGGGGAGGCAGAACCAAGGACGTCACCGTCTGATGCTGTGCGTGTTCTCGTGTGTGTTTTGTATTGCGGCGGTGGAGTGTAGCACCTATGAAACGATGCAGTCAAGCATGAAATCACCTCTCTTCAGGTTTAAAGGGCTTACATGGATTTTTAATGATGAGCCCGTATCTTTTATGCACCAAATATACTCAATGACTCCATTCTTTTCGATGCATATTTAACAGTAAGAAAGAGGACAGACTGTAACAAGATTAATGGGATATGCATAGATGCAGGTGTCTCTCTTTCTCTTTGGGTTAACAATGAAGCTGTCGTGTTCTTTGAGGCTGCCATTTGCATTTTTAATTTAGTGAGGTTTGTTTTGTTTTTTTGAGAAGACATCAAGCTGATGAGAGGACAACTTAATTATGGTTAAAAAGTCATTCCTAAAGTTTAGCTTGTAATATTTAACACTTACAAAACATTTAGTCATTTAACTTACGCATACAAAGTGAGATAATACTGATAAAAATTATTAGTCATCTAAATATCTATATAGTTGCAATGTAAAAAGCATGTAAAGAGTAGCGGTTTTGTTTGTGTGTTTTTAATATTATAATTGTAAACTTGCTGTACATATGTACAACTACTTCATAGATGCTTATTGTATACTATAAGTTAAGATATGTGTGTTATAAGTGTTAGGTGTAACGAAGACTTGTGTTACTTTTTCTTTGTGCCAAGTAAGAGAATAAATTACTCTGCTACAGTTTCAAATTTGCATTGTTAAAATGGCACATTTCAGTCAGTCAGTCATACACTCATATCAGTGAGCATGTTAAGATGAGCTAGTGTGTTGGCAGAGAGGAATATTACGTAGTGTAAGTCAGTGTCAAAGGCTTGTGATGTGGATGTTTTAATCAGGGTCCAGGTAGAGTCAAGTGTTGTGGTAACATACAATTTATTAGGATGTTTAATTTATGCTTAAAGATCTGAAATCAGAGGTACTTAAGCACTTATTATTCAAGAATATGCATTTTTTTTAACAGTAAAAAAAAAATCAAAGCATACGAAACAGAGATATCCTGACTTTCAGTTCTAGAGTAAATGACAGCAGGAGTTGACCTGCAGAACTGAAAAACAAGGCAATATGGAGTAGTAAAATTCTAGATCCGCTAATGATAACTTGAGGTTGTACTTATACTTGAGGCCATCTATAATAAAGACCAGTAGAAAGTTGTTTTAATTCAGAGACAACTGCTACTGGCCAAGCTTCATAACTTTTTTTCTTTCGTTTATGTCTATCTTCTGCCCTTCTTCTATGTGCCTCCTATGGTTGGCTCCAAGAGGGAGTCAATCCCCATAAATTCCATAGGTTTACATGTTAAAATGTCCACTTATCAATCATTAAAAAGCATGTTTACAGCTAGGTAGAAAAAAAATGGATAGTTTCCCCAATCATAACATAATATTGATTTTTTTAAGTCTTCTTCCAGGATAATTCAGTTAGGTCTGTGGTCAAAGATGATTGACAAGTGTCCAAGCACAGGCAGGTGGAGTATGGTAGGCCTCATCCACTACTTCCATTAGAACTGGATGTCTTCATTGTGTTGTGTATTGTTCAGAATTTTTAGAGTATTTTTAGCAGGTGGTACTGAAAACACATCTTGCTATGTCAGTCTATGATACACTCTGTGATCAAGCTCCACTATACCTGGTGTCTGATAAATATCTTTAATATTCAGACCCCTAGTTTGTAAGACGGGTTTTCTGTAATGTGTTTGAAGTTTCAAGGCACAACTGAGATAATTCTATCAGGGTTATTTAACTGGTAAAATATAGACATCTCCTGATTAATTAATTTGGCCTTTTGGAGAGGCTACCTCATCAACTTTCTCTTTGTCACCATTATCAGTACTTAAGGAGTGTTCATAGGAGGTAATTTTGTTGCCATCCAGGTTCACAGGAGAAACCAGGTTGCTAATGTGGCCATTATGGGATAGCTAATTAGTCCATGAGGTAAATTAGTAGGTTACTTTAGATTTATACAAGACCAAAACTCCTTAGCCCTGTTGGCAGCAGTGAGACTAGAATGGTAATTACCTTTCTTACACTATACACAACCAACAGTGGGGGAAAAAGCTAAGCTTGTCTTAAGGATCAAAATTGATATAAAACATGACTATTTTTTCTTAAACAGCTTATCTAGCTCAGTCTTGCATTTTAAGATTTTTGGACTTCTCAGCTAGAAGATTTTTAATTTCTAATGGTGCTTTCGTCTATGCTAATCATAACATGTTGACATCTATTAAGACTAAAATTGATAGACTAAAAGATGAACCACCCATCCATTTTTATCCAATTTGAGGTCATTGGGAGCTGGAGCCTATCCCAGCTGCTCCCTGTTTTTAGCGTGTGCCAGTCTTACACAGGCTAAAAACAGGGAGACAGACAACCATTCACAACAACAGCACAACAACAAAAATATCCCCACAGGCCAAAATGGTTTTTGTACTTGGCTCTAAACTTTTTATTGATATTAAAGCTAAATCTATGGGAACTGATTCACTTTTGAGCCAATCACAGGTGTCGATTAGAAGAACTGCAGTTTTTCTTATGTTTTAGCTTAACTTTTGAATTAGCGCATCAGACACTAGATTTTTAAGCTCCAGCATGCAGCTCTTGTCCTTAAGCTGAACTACTTCTTTTAACCTAAAGCTAATGCTTTATTTGCACAATGGATTTGTTAACCCCTTTAGTTCATTTCATTGTGTCTACCGCTTCTTGTGAATAGCTATTGACAGCCCGTGTGTTTCTTGAAGAGACACTAACATGATAGCAGTGCAGCCAAAATGAGACGCACCACTTTTGAAAACACTCTAAGCTTGGTTGCATTACACGATGCCGACCAGAGACATGGCATCTCCCTGTTACTGTAATTATGTTCCGCAATGGTGCCAATGAATTTAAAGCAGCCACATTATTACAACTGACAGTAGACTCATCTCTTCATCAGTTATTCAGCGCGAGGCAATTTTCCAAGGCTTCCCCAGATGGCTGTCAATTTTATGCAAAATGGGAAAGAGATTCAGTCCAGCCAGGCTCAAATTGATATCTCCGAGTCATAGGTTGGATAGCTGTTTGAAAGCGTTGAAATAAAGTATGGGGTTTTGGTCTCGTATCTGCCTGACAAAAAGTGACAAAGAAAAATACATGTTTTGCACAGATATTTTTCATGAAGGATGACAAAACATCCTTGGTGGCTTTTATGGAGCCATTTATTCCACTTTAACATCTCCCACACTTTTAAGGGTCACTTAGGTTGCGTTAAAAGTGGCCATTAGCACAGCTTTCAGAGACAGGGACCTCATGGAAAAGGAACACCTCTTGTCTGATCTTTCTGTCTAAATGTAGTGGTTCAGGTGCAAAACAAACATATCACGCAGGGTTAAATTAGAATGTGTCCAGATAACACGTTACAACCTGCTGAAAATGCATTAACACCACAAGCATCAAGTGTACTCACTCTATTTACTTTGAGCAACCGATAATTATTATTTTGACCTACACAATGCAATGCTTCATTTTTTGTAAAAAAATCTAATACAGAGTTTTTCCAGCCCATCCACACACATTTTCTAATTGTTTGATGTGTTGCAACTGCAGTTGAGTGTTTTGCTTTTATTTTTCTCTCAGGGTTGTTTTTTTGTTGTGTTAGACTCCTTTGCTTAAAAGCCCATGATGGGTAAGTTAGACTTGACCCGAATGAACTATTACTTCTCACGGACTCAGAACTAGCGTTGTGGGAAGGGAATTGGTGATCCCAGAAAAAAAAATCTGTTTTTTTTTTTTCCTTGATATGTTTTCTGTTATTTGGTTCTGGTTTATAATTATGATTAGCTGTATTGGGTGCATTTGCAAACTGATTGAACTGGTTGAGGTCATGGTGAGTAAGATTTTTTTTGTCTTTCGAGAGCCAGGCTGACTGAGATACAAAAAGCAAAGCGCGAGTTCTGAAAAGTGAGAAAATCCATGAATTTTGGTTGACATGGTAGATTTCTTTAACATAAGCCTGGGTCCAAGTTTTAAAAATTAAGAGTTTTCAGTTAGGAAATGTTGACTTTTCTATGTCAGTCTGATGCTTTACTCAACTTAAATGTGCACTTGCATTTAGTGGATTTATTCATAAATTAATTCAAAAAGGCAAACATTTACATATATTCTTACATTAAATACATATATGTCCAACTTATGAAAGGTATTTTTAATTTTTCATTTCAATTCAATTTTATTTATAGAGTGCCAAATCACAACAACAGTTGTCTCAAGGTACTTTGTACTCTAAAGATCCCACAATAACCTCATTTACACAAGTGTTGTTAGTACAATTAACACTTCTTTCAGCAGAAATTACTGCATCAGTAAAATGTGGCAGGGAGGAGTTCAGCTTGTGGCACTGCTGATTTATTAAAGCCCTGACTGATCTGATAGTGGCTGCGACTTGTCTGTATTTTTGGGTTGGGTGTTCGTCATTGTCCACTTGTTCAGATCAGGTGAGTTGTTATGGCCAATCAAGCATAGCACTAGCATGGTCAGGAAACTATTTAGTAGTACTATTGACCCTTTGGGTAGACTCTAAGTCCTGCTAGAAAGGAAATTGGTGTTTCCATAAATCTGATTTTACGGTCGAGCAGAGGTAGCACGTTCGCTGTCTGCTCCAGTCTGGGACTGACTGTCTGCCTACAGTGAGTGCTGCTTTCAGATAGAGGCAGTGTACAACTGGACTGTGGGCCACTCTTGCTTGTGCTGCTTTGGTCCGTCAGTCAGCCGTCGTGAAGAGGGAAGTTATAACATACAAAGAGCTGAAGTGAAACAGAGTGTTTAAAACAACAAAATTATCCACTGCAGCCACCGTCTATGTTTTTCATGCTGTATTTTTTGGGTTTATCTTTATAGTTCTCCTGTTACCAGTGAACTCTGCTGTTGTTCCCGGCCCCATTCCCTTATTCTGGCCAACTTGTTAATCAATCAACATTTGTCAGACATATATGTCATCCGCTTCCGGTCGCACACTGTAAGGATCTTGGAGGACTACACAGGAGCGCATCTGCGATGGGTGAAAATACCTTTCCCTCCTCTGTCTGACCAGAATCCTATACACTGATGGACAGGACTATAGAAACAGTTTAAAGGTTGTCAGCAGATGGAAGCATGTAGTGGTCTAAAATCTAAAAACCCTCATAAGCAGCTGTGTTGACAGTGGACTTGATAAAACCAATGACCACCCACTCCAGCAGTTGACACCCCAAATCATCACAGTCAACTTAGATTTTGTGCTTCTCCACTCTTCCTCCAGACTTTAGGACTTTGATTTCCCAAATTAAAATTAAAAATTTACTTTCATCTGAAAAGAGGATGTTGAACTGCTGAAAAACAGTCCAGATGTTTCTCAAGTTGTCTCTTGTTCAGGAGTGGGCTGATCTTAGGAATGTGACACTTGTAGTCACTTTCTTGAAGGGAAAGTTTTGCTGATGGTGGTGGCTCTTAATGTTTTGATGCCAGCCTCATTTCCTGTGAAACGCTCCCAAGTTCTTGAAAAAACTTTTCTCGACAGTCCTCTTGAGGCTGCACTTACCCCTGTTCCTTGTCCTACCACACCTTTCCCTTTCAGCCAACTTTTAATATGCTTACATTCAATACAGCACTCTGTAAACAGCCAGCATTTTCAGCAACAACCTTCTGTAGCTTGGCCTCTTTGTGGAAGGTGTCAGTGATCATCATCTGGACACTTGTCAAATCAGCAGTCTTCCCCATGATTGTGGTTGTGTATGTTGAACTAGGCTGAGAATTTGAATATCTATTTCTTCAGACTTTAAATGAAATATTCTGATAAAATGAGATACTGGATTTCTGGTTTTCATTAGCTATAATCATCAAAATTAAAACAGAAAAAACTCAATGTTCTATTTTGATGATATTGTATTTTTTATATAGTGTACAGTATCCATACATACTACTCAAAATATATTAGTAACACTTGAACAATCTTAACTTATTATTTGACTTTGAATCCAGCAGTCAAAGAGTTGCTAATTTTGGCTTCTACTGACCCTTTTCATGTTATTTTATTCATTGAATACTTTACTTGAAAAGTAATTGATTTGAATACAAAATGCTTTATACTTTGCTACTAAAATCATTATTCGGAATATTTAATTAATAAATTGTTACTTTAATTTTTTTTAGCAGTACATTAAAAATACATGCCTCATGAGGATTTAAAAAGAGTAGCATTCACAGTAACTATAAACAAATACATGATCATAGCCAGTGAATATGAATTAATTATGTTATATGAAATATATATGTTTGATTTTATTTTTGGTTTATGCTATTTGTATATGTGCAGCACTTTGTGAACCCTGGTTTTATTTTGAAGTGCTTGATAAATAAAGCTGGTATGATATGGTATTTCAAATCATTTTCCATTATAACCTCTGTACCTGAGTGGGACTAATTTTACTTGTGTAGGTAACTCAAACTTTAATATCATCACAGTACAGACCTGCATCATTGAATGAAGCTAATATTTCCCATTTATAAACACATTTTTATGCATACGATGTGCAGTGTATATACATATACTTTACTAATGAGGGTCACCCAGGTTTGTCTTTTCATCCATCTGAGACGATAACAGTCACGATTAATGTACTACTGTACAATCCTTTCACTCTTGTTTATTTTTATTTTTTGAAAGATTAGTCACTACTTACACATTTCACGTTTCCTTACTGTTAGGCTGATCATGGCACTTTTGCATCCCCAGAGAAGAAACAGGACTGAATATATTGATTGAGTGACTGATTCAGCTGAACTCTCTGTTCTCTCAACCTCATGTTCACATTCTGCAGCATCTTCCTCTTTTTTTTTCTTTTAAACCATTTTTCTCTGAACAGAATAGAACATTGCACACACAAGGGAGACAGTGGCCAAAAATTCCTTATGTTTCTGCTCCATTGTTCAACAGTTTTTCAGTTTCTCCCTGGAGCAGGATGGAAAATAATCTGAAAAGGAGTTTAGTTGTAGTCTTGCAATTAGCGACCCTGCAAGAGCCCCAGTCTTTGCAAAATCTAATAGATTATGTCTGAAAACATTGACTAATGATGTGGACCCAAGGATAAATTTTGGATTTGCTGTAACTCTGTTTCACCCCTCTGAGTCTTTCACAGAAACATCAGCTAGGGTGCAGAGATACAGCAGTATCTCCAAACTGTCTGAAAAAAAAGACATTTTTGCCTTATTATCGCTCTATTGCACATCATAGTGGGACATACCTCATAATGGCCGGCAGCTATAAAGTAACAATACAACTGATTAAGCTGTAATTTTATGTACTGATTTTCAGGCCGCTCGTTGCAAGACTGAGTGCTAGATGAGAGAGGAAGCGGGCCTCCTCCACCCACATTTTGTATTGACATTATAGGGCTATAAAATGTGTTATGCTTCATCCCTGATTGTCCTTAGTTTTTGGAACTAAGGATAATCTTGGGAAAAGCAGAGACTGATCTTCAGAGAATTCACAGTATAATAAAGACATTATCATATTGTATATAAGCCAACAAGAGCTAACTGAAAACAAATTCCAAATTAGCTTCAGACAGATAGAAAAGAAAAACTCCAATTAACACTAGTATAATCAATTTAGCTGATTCTCTGGGAGAATAAACTGTTTTGGTTCAATTATTACATATTACAATATCTGAAGTTAGAATCAGTAATGGTATTTTCTGTGCTTTTTTTTTTTTTTTTGCTTTACTTTGGGTTAGCAAGGTGTACATTTGGAGTGGCTCATACACTCTATGTAAATGTCAAATATAGCTTCCTCATATGGAAAGTGGAAGTGCTTTATTTTCCAGCACCAATTGTTAATGCTTGGTCAGGACCAGTGCTCTTCAGTTTATAAAAAATCGGCCCAGAACACCTCAGGAACACACTATTGAACAGTATAGAAGCACACTACAAGGAGGAAGCTTGGAGTGATTTATGACCAGTACGTGTTCTTTAACTCACACATAAAAAAAAGAGAGTTTAGAGTTGTCTTCTTCCTAACTATATCATAATTAGGAATACTGTCTCAGTTAAGATGAATTGGGGATGCACTGATTCAGCTTTATCCAGTTTCAATACAGTACTGATATCTTGGATTCCAACCCGGTGTTAATATATACCGTATTCTGAGGAAGAGGCTAAGAGTCATTCTTTTACGGTGACATCAGGCTCAGCCTAACTGTTTCTTTCCTAAATTTGTAAAAGATAATAATCATAGTAAAATACAGGAAAGAATGTGCAGCAGTGGTCAAACGTTTATATACACTCATCATGGGCAAGAATTTAATCCACACAGGGTCAAAAGTATACATACAGGCTTTTATACATATAGTCACTTAATCTTTTAGTAAGTGTTGCTGAAAGTTCTTCAGTGTCTTTTAACTTGACAAGGCCTACTAACTTCTCATTAGTGATCATGATTGACTACAACTGGTAGTTTTACTTTGCCAGCATCAAAAGGTTTGACAGCACTCACTGGATGAAAGAAGGAAGAGGAAAAGGGAGAGAGAGAGTGTTTGAGAAAGCATACTATTAGGTTTTTTTTCAGCCATTCCAACTCAGTTGATCAAAGGTAAGTAGAAAACTATTGCAGCATCCAACAAAAAGCTTATAGTGTCACAGTCATGAAATAAGTTCAAACAACTGGTTCTTTGCTGTCAGTGTTCTCCATGCTGTGTTAGCAACCCCACTAATAACTCATTCCAATGGGTGGCATTGTAAAGAATGACATAGAATTTAATTAAATTGACTAGATTGACCATATAAATCGCTCTGAGTCACAGTTACACGATTCAGCTTTTTGAGTCAGGATCAGACTGTAGGTGTAGATGCCTCCCTAGTCCTGGTCCTGGCTCCACTGTCCTCACTTATTAAAGAGTGATTTAACATCGTCATAATCAAAAAAAGCTTTTAGAATGGGTAACTGTTGCTTTACATAAATGCGTCCATGCTGTTGGTCTTTTAGGAGTTGCAGGCCTGTGTACAGTTCCAGCAAGTTATTATTAATGGCCACAGAATCCAGGACCCAGGCACGCAGACAAGCGGTGCTTCTTGAGTCACCACAAAGGAGCTTTGTTTTTTAGTGCTGACCATTCTAACAGAATGAAATATACTGCTAAACAAACCCGTGCATACCTGTACATAATAAGCAGCAAGGACAGTCTTATTTGCTCTACGATGCTTTTCAGCAGGACGAAAGACTCTACAGGAGACACCGCAGAGAGCTACAGAGGTTTATATTGATGCAATGACTGTAAAAGATGCAGCACCCTTTACTTTGATTTATTAGCTCCTGCTCAATGTAACTGTAGCCACAGTTGAAAGGTACATATTGGTCACAGCCCGATATTGATTTTTCTACAGTTAAATGGATGGCTTTGTTTAACAGTGAAAAAGTGAGCAATTTTACTCGCACTAGCAAGCTGTTTAATAGTCCCAAATCTATATTTCATTAAAATGATGACACATTGCACTCCTAGCCCCTCTCTTTACTCCTGTTCTATTGATCTCTAGCAGTTTGGGCCTTGCAGAGAATCATAAATCGTCCCAGCATCTGTGGCACTTTTTTTTTTTTTACCACTTACTTTCCATCTCACATGTAATGAAGCACTGGAATTACACAGTGGCATGAGCGAATGTGAGGTCTGCGTTTCAGAGCATTTTCATCCTCATGATTTCCATGCAAAGCTGGACAGTAAACACCATCTAGGAATGTTGTCATGTATAGTGCATGTTCCCCATCACAAAAGAATTCATTCACTCAGTAGTTCTCCGTTTTTTGTAGATAACAGCAAGGAGAGCAACAGTCATAGCATTTCCTCTTGTTTTCCTTTACTCAAAACACTCTCTGGCTCGCACGCACCTTGAACAATTACAGGTTAAATCCCTGCTTAATAAGTGTGCACTGTGTCTTCATTGTGTCATCATTCCTGAAAAGATGACCTTTATAGTCCCTAAACTAGTGTTTCTCTGGAAAAGAGAGCGCCATACTTTTCCCGCATCTACCTTTCTCTTGCTTTCATTTTCACACAATTAAATCAGAGTAAATGGCTGGCACAGCTCAAAACGGGATGAGGGAATTTTTCCATAATGGGAACCTGTTGTGTTTATGATGAATTCTGGCCAATCTGTCTGCTTCTGGAGGGTAAACACGTTTGACATTTGGTGATGACCTTAGCCATTCTATTAGGCTGCTTGTTTTTCTGACAGAGATGGATAAGCATGCTTTTTCTCATTTCATCTTACAGAATGATGTTGGTTAACAAGGTGTCCTTGTTAGGTCAAAGCATGTTCACATTTACATGTTTCACCGGGACTGTCATTGTCTGTCTGATAATACGAAAAGCAATGAGATGCCCCCCACCCCCACTCCCTTAAGAATAGAGATGCAATAAGAAAAAAAGTTCAATTTCAAATGCAAAAGAACCAAACAAAAAACAAAAAGCCATACATTTCTTTTTTTTTTTTTTGTCTGTCCCGTTCGGTACTTTAGCAATCAGAATTGTTGTCTGAACGCCAAGAAAGATGTCCAACGGATTTATTTTTTCAGGTGGATCATTATGGCTATGCCATATTGGTCTACTTGATTGATCTTTATTATTATTTATTTATTTTAAGTTATCACAAACTAGACAGACATGACAAGAAAGAAAGAAAGAAAGAAAGAAAGAAAGAAAGAAAGAAAGAAAGAAAGAAAGAAAGAAAAATCCACTGGATCACCTGCTGAAAGAAAAAAAAGAGAAAACAAGCAAAACGGAGATAAGCGTAAGCAACAGTAAATACTAAATATCAAATATTATTGAGCAGCACGCAAAACCGACAGCGCACGACACGTCCTGAGGCAACGGCCAAAGAAGATATAGCCTGTGTCTGTGAGCACCCGTGTGTACACCTGTCTGCATGAGCGCCCTTGTATTTAAAAGGTTTCTCCATGCATCTATCTGAGAGTGTGGGGAGCCATAGCCCTGCCCCCCAGGGCATAAAGCAGGCATGGAGGAGATTCAGGCCACAGACATCCAGAGGCCCCCCGCAGTGCGAGAACCCAAGGAGGACCACTGGAGGGGCAGCCGTGCCACCCTCCTAGAAAGAGCTGAGGAGAGCCCCAGATGTGGGGTCAACCAGCAGCCATGGTGCAGAAGCCACAGGGGGCTGCGGTGACGAGCCCGCAGGCTGCCAGCCGCGCCAGAGCGGACCGAGCCCTGGGCCCAGAGGCCCAAGGGCCCCCCACCCCCTGGAAGGGGCCCAACCGAGCCACGGGCGCTACACCCTGCCGAGCAGCCGCTGGGGGTGAGCCGGTACATACCTGAGCGCCCAGCCCCGGACACCGAGAACCACCAATGCACCGACGGCTGAGGGCATCCGCCACTGGCAGGGAGAGACAGGCCCCACACCTGGGGGGGTCTGAGATGTTCCCAGAGAGGTGGCGTCTAAGACCTGACCTGACACATAGACATAGACAAACAGACATACATAGACACAAACATGCATTCCCACCCTCATGCACACATATACAAATACTCGACATTAGCCCAACGTGGAGACAAACAGAGATGAACACTGCACACACACTCACACTCCCCAAACATACTCTATACCCCCAGGTTCAGGTACCACTGCCTGCAGAGGGGCAATCTGCCCCCAGACCCAGGAGATGTTACCCTTTTCCCTTGGGTGGAGACAGGCAGACCGCCCCCGGTCCTGCAGCAGCAGCAGGGAGGCCCAGCGTCCCAGACCCCGACCAGACAGCCAACTCCTCCTCCCAGCCCCCTGCCCCCGACAGAGTACAGAGAACGGGGATGTGAAGACCCCATACCGCTCTCTGCCCGCTCATATGTGGTGTTGCTGCATGCTGTTCTAAAGTGCATTTAAAACACGGGAGAAGCATGGTGCTTTCTGCTAGAAAGCAGCAGGTGTCAGCATGGCCCCTCCAAGAACCCTCAGTGTCTACATGCATTTAAAATCCTTTTTTTCCCTCCCTTTCCTATCCACCAGTTATGTCTGTCCAGTTTACAGTAACCTAAAGTAAAATAAATAAATAATAATAATAAAATAGATAAATCAGGTAGAATAATATGGCATAGCCATAATGATCCACCTGAAAAAATAAATCCATTGGGCATCTTTCTTGGCCTTCAGACAATAATTCTGATCGCTAAAGTACTGAACGGGACAGGGAAAAAAAAAACTGAGAAGTGGGCACCTGTGCCAGAGGTGTGGTTGAATACACAGACCATCCTCTGCACGCCGTATAGCGTGCCCACCCCCAAGGCCCTATATGTATGTGTTATGAGAGTATGAGTAATGTGGATATCTCGGTTG
>VVHJ01022016.1:21996-37309 GCA_015107715.1 Tylochromis polylepis
ATTTTTCAACAAAAAAAAAAAAAAAAAAGGGGGGCGCCCCCCCCCCCCCCCCCCAATATCTATCAAAGATTACTTTCTATGAACATTTTTCAAGCCATAAACAGCTTCCTCCTTCCTCAGTAATTACAACCAAACAAAATTTTCCTGAGGCTTCATCTGCTGTGCCCACTTGTGTATCCCATATGGCTAGATATATATAATTTAGGACATCATGAATATACAATTCATGCCCTCCTCAGAGTGAGCAGGCATGAGAATCCGACGACGCTCATCACAGTCTCTTGTGCTCGGCAAATCTAGCATGGCATTGAGGTTTTAGTGGAGCAGCGATGCTGGTGTAATGCTTGTGACACCCAGCTGTTAATTCAGACTGACAACAGGCAGATATCTGGCCGACTAATGGCAGATGGGGCTTGAATCCTAGCTTTGCAGAGATAAACTATACCCCCAGAGGAAGGAAGGGGATGGAGAGGAACAGAGAGAGAGAGAGAGTGAGAGAGGAAGGGGGTCAGACGCTATTTCCACAACATTTTGGAGTTTATGTAAGTCATGGAATACATTCTGGTTATACTTAAATCATTTTCATACCAGGATGAGAAACATTAATCAGCAGAGGAAACCAGCATTGTGTTAAAAGTCAGATGAAATCTGATAAGTTCATTGCTACTGTATTCATGCCCTCCAAGGAGTATCAAAGCATAAAGTTATATTTAAAATGGCTTTCCTGCACCAAGTATTTTTTAAAAATGCACTAAAAATAGTTGGAGAGAAGAAAGTCTTTCTTTTGATCCAATTTAAACTGTAAAGGAAATTAATTATAGCTACAGACCACAGTTAATAGATTGTCTAGTGTTGCTTAAGTTGAGTTGTTTTACTGGTTAACACTGTGAATCTTTGACCCTCCAAATAAGCAGCTTAACGCTGGTTTTATCTCTGTCGTGAACATGAGGGATGTTAGTTTGTTACGCTCTTGTGGAGTGGCCCTTATGCTCCTGCTCCCTCCCAGTTACTTTCATTTCATCCACAGGATCGTGTGTGCCCTCTAATGGCTACAACAGGTAACAAACTTCACAATTGCTTATAATAAATGCAGCACAAGTCACTTATTGTCTGGGAAAGGCCTATAAATATGGTGGGGTGTCTAAAGGTGGACTTTTGGTTGCTAAATAAAGCGAGGAAGCTGCCATCACTGCAAATACAAGAAGTCTCAGTGGGTTGTCATGGCTTTTATCACTCAGTGACAAAAGACAAGAAATGACACATATTAGTCATAGCACACGTTGAGAGAGCCAACCAATAAGAGCTTTCCTCTTGGTCTCCAACAAAAAAAACAAAAAAAAACCCAGCAAATGACTCGTGACGTTCATCAACTTTGTCCCTACTGTTTACATAAACACATACTCGCAGACTCTTGGCTCTGTCCTGCCTGAGTAGGAGGCTCACATATTGTCCTGGTGTTAGAGCGGAGCAGGTAGACACACAGGAAGAGGGGGAAACATGGTTTTTATGACTCTGTTCTGTCTGCTGCTGCTGCTGCTGCTGCGGCCTGGCTTAAGCGCACTAATGATTTCTCCATTGGAAAAGGTAGGTGGAAAGCTGCGGGTGAACAGGAGCACTGTGGTTAGTCATTCCACTGCTCGGAACTTCTGCAAAGTACATTGAACTCTTCAACTTTAAGCTGTTTATCGTCCTGTGAAAAACCCACAAGCTACAGAGAGCCATAACTGTGGTTTACTGGATTTACATGCTGACTGCTAACAAGCAAAAATCTTTAAAATATTTTCATGTTCTTTTGGTGTTTGACCCACATATCTAAATTTAGTTACACAGCATTAATTTATCTACTAGATGTAAACAAAGTTTTGTTCCTTTCAAAAGCCTTTTCATCACTCGACCAGTCCAAGAGTACTTTCCTATCCAGGTTCTTCTCATTCCCCAGGTATGTGTGTCAATGGAAGCTTGAAAATACACATGGCAACAAAATGAGAACTTTCTTTTCATTTTTGCACACACACACACACACACACACACACACACACACACACACACACACACACACACACACAAAATACAATCACGGGCACACAGACAGGTTATCATTCTGTGTCTGCACTGTTTTCTTCTCGCTCGCAGTAAGTGAGCGACTGTGTCAGTCAACTGTGATGCCTGATATTACCCATCTGGAGCTACTGGTAGTGGTGGGGCCTGATGTCCAGCAGGTCCATAGGCAGGACACAGAAAGATACATCCTCACCAACCTCAACATTGTAAGCCTGATCACACACATGCAGAAGAAGTTAGAACTAGTGGATGGGAATGTTTGCTGGAACAATCTGTGAATGGAGCTGTGAGGATGATATAGGGAGGACTCAACAGATAATGAAAGAGGTGTTAAAAGCAACAAGTCAGAGACAGAAATCTGTTCTAAAGTTGTACCGTGTCTGCTGAATTCTTTCCATAGTCTGGCCTGGTGCAAGTGCTCTGCAATTCTATAGTCCCAATACACTGAAAGTGATGAAATATAATAATTGGACTTATATTTGAATTTCCACCCAGGCCTCAGAGCTGTTGAGAGACATGACCCTGGGCGCCAACATGAGGGTGCACCTGGTCCGCATGATCATCCTGTCAGAGCCAGAGGTAAGAAGCTTTGTGTTATGACTCCGGCTCATTATAGTTAAGTCACAAATGACCAAATATTAGATATAGCTTTTTAGTACAATAATCTTAGTCCTACAGTGTTTGTGTAACTTATTGTCACTTCTATAGCTTATAAAGCGGCTGCTGCTGTTATCCATAGGGACTCTGAATGTGAGTAACATGATTATAAGTTTCAATGCAAAGTACTTCACTCCTCTTGTTACATTTTACCATCTTTTAGCCAGAGATCCAGCTGTCTACCAACATCACTTCTTCTCTCAGAAGTGTGTGTGACTGGGGCAGAAGGATTAACCCTTCAAATGACACAGACCCGCTGCACGCAGATCTTCTGCTGTACATTACAAGGTATGTTAACTGTCTGTATCGGGTTATAAGAGGATGTTTTATTATCTTGCAGATGAACAAACAGTTTGGTTTTTTTTACTTTATCATCACAATCAGGTATGACTTGGTGTTGCCTGATGGAAACAAGCAGGTCAGGGGAGTAACACAGCTTGGTGGAGCTTGCTCCAGTGAATGGAGCTGTGTGATTACAGAGGACACAGGCTTTGACCTGGGAATCACCATTGCTCATGAAATTGGCCACAGGTAAAATGGATAATCCACAGGACCTAAAATGTATATTTTAGCTTATAGCTGTGTCTAATTTAGGCAGTCCTTATTGTTTCTGTCATTTTCAAATGATCAAAACAGTATTTCAGTTTAATTTCTTTTTTTTTTCCCTTTAAGTGAGTTTTTCTTTCTAAGTCCAGTCAGAGATAATGTTTCAAAGAAATTCTTCAGAAATCACAGACCCATAAATGGCTTTAATGGTACTGTGCAATTTAACTCAGCTCATAACACTCACTATAGTCACCATACTGGACTGTGATTGACAGTTTAAATGATGCTTTACATGCTTCAAGACTATTTTACCGTAATTGTTTGCACTGGTATTCTTGGCAATTTGAAAATACCTTTAAATGTCACCAGTCGGGGAATGTCATCTTTTCACAACCGCATGCTAACAGCATCCTACACTATGGTTACTTTAACATCTTTTATGCTTGATTGTACTGTATTTCACCCAGCTTTGGAATCAACCATGACGGAGTAGGAAACACCTGCAGCAGGAGTGGGTTCATGATGGCCTCTGACGGAGGCTACAACAGTGTGGATTTGACCTGGTCTCCCTGCAGCAGACAACAGCTTCTTATATTCTTCAGGTGGGCCAACCTGTTCAGAGCAGCTGTGCAAGAAATGCCTTTCATTTATCATGCACATCTGGCACTACTGAATAGGGTATTTAATCTATAAGTCGTGTCTTTATATCTGCCACAGAGGTTAGTCCTTAAAACTTAATTTTATATGAAGTCTTCAGTCTTTCAGCGTGATATAATGTCAGCACTTTGGGTTTTCTCATCCGTTGGTATTCCCAGTGAAGGGAAGGCTGAATGTGTAAAAGATCTCCCTGCAATGGAAGGCTCCCTACAAGACTGGAAGCCTGGGCTGTACTACGGCGTGGATGACCAGTGTCGTATAGCTTTTGGTAGCACTGCAAAAGCCTGCTCTTTCACCAATACTGACTTGGTATGTCACCAGCTTGATGGCACCGGATGGGATTTCACATCAGAAATTGACATTACCACATTTTCAGTTTCTTAACAACATTTTTCTCCTTTTCCATCAGCCAGCTTGTCGTTTTCTGTCTTGCCACGTTGATCTAGATGACAATAGCTCCTGCAAACGTCTCCTAGTGCCACTCCTGGATGGGACAGAGTGCGGTCCTAATCAGGTACAGCTCTGCAGGCACTAATTTACCCAGAGAGTCATCACTTTCCCAAACAGTAGAGTGTTTTTCACGAGATGCAATCCTCTCTTCTAGTGGTGTCTAAAGGGGCGCTGTGTGCCTCCAGATGATCTCAGCTCCCCTGATGTGGTTCATGGCTCCTGGTCTGGCTGGTCTGAGTTTTCTTCCTGCTCGAGGACGTGTGGCGGCGGAATCACACTTCATACGCGGCAATGTAACAACCCAAGGTTAACAAATGGACGCGTCAGTAAAAACATGGTGCTGAACTTCTTCTTAAGAACATGTGTGATTTTGGTGTGTCACATCTAATTTTCAGACCTGCATTTGGAGGGAATGATTGTGAGGGCCCAAATATCGAGGCTGAACTTTGTAACCAGCAAGTAAGTTCTTACCGGCTATGTTTACAATGGGCCTCCATACAGTAGGTCAATATTGTTTAATCAATGGAACATTGCACCCAAAATCATTCCCAGCTTTGAATGAGGTTTTCTTAGTAGTTCGCAGCCCATATTTTCAACAGAAGCCCCCCCCCCCCAAATGTAAGTAATGATTAAATGTCTTAGAATTATGGGAAAATAAGTCATGCACATGTGAGAATAAGTGCACGGGACCAAGTCAGCTATTCTTCAAATTCAGTTTACTGGCAGAATATGCGCCTCCTGGGTGAGGTGAGGTGTTCCAGGCATGTCCCACCGGGAGGAGGCCCCGGGGCAGACCCAGGACATGCTGGAGAGATTATATCTCTCGGCTGGCCTGGGAACGCCTTGGTGTTCCCCCAGACAAGCAGGAGGAGGTGGCTGGGGAGAGGGAGGTCTGGACTTCTCTGCTTAGGCTGCTGCCCCCACGACCTGGCCCCGGATAAGCGGAAGAAGATGGATGGATGGATGGATGGATGCCAGAATATCCTTACTGTAATTTGGGCTTGGCGGTACAAACCTATCAGTGCATTCTTAGGAGAAAATAACGCTTTTCTTACCATCTACCTTATTGCAGCCTTGTGAACACACTCAACTTAATTTCATGGCAGAGCAGTGCTCCCAAACAGATAACCATCCCCTCTACCTGCCACCAAACACTGCTTTCTTCTACACATGGATCCCTGCATTAGGCTTTACACAGGGTAGGTCTAAGCAAACTTGATTTCTTTTTCTTTAGATGTAAATGTGGAAAAAATGTGTACACCTAACATTTCTTATTCTTATCCTAACCAGGGGATGAACAGTGCAGATATATGTGCCAGTCAGATGGAGAAAACTTCATAGTGAGCCGTGGCTCTCAGTTTGTGGATGGTACTCGCTGTGAGACAGACAGCCCCCCTCCCTTTGGTGCTATAGCTGCTTGTCTAAGAGGCAGATGCCAGGTAGGGATGGGTTAATGAGGCTAAATATATCAGCGATCAAATGCCATATTGCTCTTTCTGTGCTCTTTCTTTTGTCTCTGATCAGCTGTTTGGCTGTGACGGTGTCCTGCACTCTGGAAAAGTAAGGGATATCTGTGGGGTGTGTGGTGGAAATGGGTCATCCTGCAGGTTGATATCTGACTCCTACAGTGGTGGTCAGGCCAGAGGTAACAAACCGAGTACAATTCATTTAAGTGATTTGTAAAGCAAATATGGCATTTTCCTCCTTTTTCTAAGTCTTACATAACAGCAAATTGAATGCCTTTGGGGTGTGGAAGTTTGTTTTGTTTGTTTTTTTACCAGTGTGAACCAAGTGATTACTGCAAAAGAGATTTTTTTTTAAATTAATGGCATTAATAACTGCTGTATTGTCTTGCATCAGTTATAAATCAGCATTTTGTTTTTGTTTCAGAGTATATCACCTTTCTCTCGGTGCCAGTGAATGCCACACAGGTTCATGTTGTCAATAGGGCACCTCTCTTCACTCATATGGGTGAGTGGCATCACTGGACAAGAGATTTACATTTCATAAGACCAGTTTAACAGGATTAAAACTTTGCATCCACAGCTGTAAAGGCTGGGGAGAAGTATATTGTGTCTGGAATGGGCAGCTTGGCTCTGAATATGACCCACCCTTCCCCGCTGGATGAAAACCGCCTGGAGTACCGAATCCATCTGACACCTGAACTTTTGCCTGAGATGGAGGAGCTGCTCATGCCTGGGCCTCTGCAACAGGAGATAAAAGTACAGGTCAGGAGAGGAAACATTACTAAATAGTTGTTGTCACATTGTAATTGTTCATGCAGCTTTCCGCAACAGTTATAGTGATTTTTTTTTCTCACTGTAGATCTATCGCAAATATGGAAAAGAATACGGAGAAAAAACAAATCCAAACATTAGCTACCAGTTCTATGTGCCTACCAGAAACAGCAGCCAAATGGATGTCTTACCTAAAGGCAAATGGTCTGTTTTTACAACACCCTGCTCTGTGTCTTGTGGCTCAGGTAAGTAACTTAACAAAGAAAGTGACAAAAGAAATACTGTTGATGATGGGGATCATTTGAGACCTTGAGAGACCGTATAGTGTTTGCTTTTTTGTTTGGGGAACAGATGTCTTTTATAAGTAAGATGCCATATTGAAAGCATTTGTATAATAGTATTTAGCAGTGGCTGTCAAACTCTGGTGTGCGCTCCCTACTGGGAGCTTAGATGATTAGGGAAAACAATAAAGTGGAACTAAGTTGAATGAAAATGATTTATTCTGCAACATAAATAAAAAGGTTACTGACGCTATCATAGTGATCTTTACTTCACTAAAGTTAATATTTTGTTGTTAAAGAGTGATAAAAAATGCACCGGGGAAAATCCCTGGTGGAATTTCAACAGCACGTCCCGATTCTTCTACATGATAAAGAGATGATGCTGTAGTAAATGAAAGAATATAGGCCCAGACTGTCTTGTAATTATAGCGGAAGGTTTTTGTTAATTTACAGAAATTGTCCTACTTGTTTATTTTACTGTGAATTTTTCTGCCATTTAATCGTTTATCTGTTATTTCACTACTTTGGTGTAGCATGAATGGCTGTGGGGGAGGTCTTTATCAGTAGGAGAAGCTGTAAAATTCATGAAATACAGTTAGAAGTCCAAAATTTATGCCCTCCTTGACATTTTCTAAAGACTGAATGAACTGGGGTCTTTGCCTTATGTTTGACACCCCTGATGTAGACCTAGCTGTCTACAACTGTTAAATCCAAGGTCTTGTAAACTTTTGCCTCTTCCACCTTTCACCCCTCAACAGGTGTTCGGAGGCATGTTTATATTTGTGCAGATGAAGAGACCAGCAAACCTTTGGAGGAACATGACTGTTTATCACCCCCTCCAACCACACCACTCTACACAACCTGTCATCTTGCACCCTGTGCCCCCAGGTTGGGTTCATACTCAGCTTCTTTTGACATACAGCCCTGACTACAAACCAGCACATGTAAAATATACTATTTTACAGATGGACTGCAGGGACGTTTGGGCCTTGTAGCGTCTCCTGTGGTGGGGGAGAAAGAGTGCGTCCTGTAAGGTGTGTTCAGAAACATGGATCTGATGTGGTAAAGGTTCCAGATTCCAAATGTTCACCTGATACGGCTCCGCACACTATTGAAAAATGTAACCTGCAGCATTGTCCTGCCAGGTATGATGTCTGCATTGTAATACTGATTATTAGATTCACAGTTATCTAATATTAAGAGTGGAGTTGGTCTTCTGACCATACAGTGTGAAATGTTTACATTGTAATTCTTCTGTCCGTGCGTTTACAGATGGCACGTGTCAGAGCCAGGAGATTGTTCGGCAATCTGTGGGCCAGGAGAAGCAAAACGGATCGTGTCATGTGTCCGACCTGAAGGTGGCGTGGATATTGAAGTCGATCAAAGTTTTTGTTCAAAGCAGATTAAACCGCCTGATTCTGTCCCCTGCGTGGTAGATGTGTGTCCCATTGGGTGGGAATCAGACCGAGAGGTAAAAACCAACAATAACTTGAACCCCACTGTCTTTTAAGAATGTGAAGCATCTCTACAATTGTTGTCTTTCTTGACCAGGAACAGCCCAGTCTAAAGTCTGGTTTGTTACCACGCTCTAGTCAGCCCCGTGTGTATGTGTGGAGCCCTGTTATTAGCCCATGTTCAAAGACTTGCGGCAAAGGTAAGTCCTCCTTTAGTCAGAAACAGTGCTGTCCACTCAGATGTAGTAACTCAAAGCCCACTGATTATGTGCTGTAGGAACTCTGCAGGTGTGGTTTTTTTGTGTGGACCATCAAACCACAGTGGGAGTGCCTGATTTCCACTGTGATGCCGCTACTAAACCTCAACCCAAGTCTGAGATATGCAGCACCTTACCCTGCCCTCCTATGTGAGACACTGTATTAAACATAGACATGTGTAGAAAGTAGGATGCAGATTTGAAATAAATGTTTTAAAATTACAGCAGGATATTTTTCTTATAACAACCAGGTGGCGCTCTAAGCAAGGAGTCTGCAGTGTTACGTGTGGAGGAGGGGTAGCAAACAGGGTGCTGTACTGTGCTCGGGAAGCAGAAGGGGAGGAGGTGGTTGTGGAAGATTCGGAGTGCAGTAACTTTCCCAAGCCCACAGCAGTAGTATCATGTAACACTCACAGCTGCCCAGCAAGGTGAAGATCACACAAAGTGCAAACCTGAAATCCATTTTTGCAATGGCAAAAAAAAAAAAAAAAAAAATCAACTTCCCACCACTGTCACTTGTCCAGGTGGAAGGTATTCAGGACGTTGCCCTGCTCAGTCTCCTGTGACCTAGGTGTAGCTCAGAGGGTTGTATCTTGTGTCCAGTTTATCCACGGAAAGGAGAGCGTGGTGGCAGAGGAAAACTGCCATGCAGCTGTCAAACCAGCCATCACAGTGCCCTGCTTGGTGCAAGTCTGCACCTTTAGGTGGGAGGTGAAGCCATGGAGCCAGGTACGTCACAAGATGAGGACGGTTAATAAATAGAAATGGGATGAAATAATTTGAAGTTATCCTTTTTCATCTTTTGAACCCATTTTTTTTCCTCCTCTGTCCACTGCTTCGCTGAATACCGAGCACTATATTGATGTCTCATTAAGCATGATATTGCTAACATTGTGAAATGTCTTTATCATAAGTGTTGTGTTTCTCTCAAGTGTTCAGTGTCCTGTGGGTACGGTATCCAATCCAGAGCTGTCTCCTGCATGGGCCCCTCTAAGCCAGAGCCCCTCAGCCCACTGATTTGCATGCACATGCCTAAGCCAATCACCATCCAGGGCTGCTACATGGGCAGCTGCGGAGATGTGCCATCCACATCAGATACACCCACTCCTCTGCATTCCACTCTAAGCCCTAAAAACATATCACAGCACCGTATACGCCAATTGCCTCCTAGTCCAACAGAGGCTTTCACCATCCCAGTGACCCCAGTGGCTACCACAACACTCACTCCAACCCATAAATCAAGTCAGTAGGCATAAATACTTTAAGAGCTCATGAAGAACCGAAGGCAAAGCATTATTATTAATATTATAACATCTGCTCCTGTCTAGGTGCATGTGGACAGCTACTGCTGGAGGAATCGGGCACAGTGGATTTGACTTATGTGACAGATCGCTGCATGGTATCCATAGGCCGGCCCCTGGATGAGGTCATTCACATTAGAGTGGTGTCCAGCTCCCTGGACTGCAGAAAAAGTAGGTTTTATTAATAACACTAGTAATGCTACTTTCTGTGCAAAAGCTGCCGCAGCAAAGTAAATGTAACTCTGCGTGTGTTTTTACAGAGGAGTATGTGGCATTTTTTGACCGACTGGCATTTATGAGGAAGTGCGTGCATGTGGGAGGTAGTGAACTGACCACCAGAACAAATGTCCTGCTGGTGCGTCAAAATCTGCTCACGCCAGGGAACGGGATTGTGTTTACGTACAGTTCACAGAAAAATAAGAAGAGGAGTCACCACCGAGGTAAGACGTTGCTCGAACAGAACTAGGAATTTTTTCCAGATGGATTGTAAAATATGAAAGATAGGATTGTGATTAACGAAAGAGCATCCTTCATTTGCTGTTTGAATTGATGCAGCAACAAATGAATTGAAACCGGAGCTTATTAAACTGAATAACAGAGATTTGCTAGACTGTGCAAAAGTCTTGAGCCACCCCTCATTACTTCTGCCAAGGAGGTTGTTTATAGGTAGTATTTGCATGTCAGTAAACATGAAAAGCTTTCTAGAGGGGTGTAGAGTGGGGTCATGTTAACAATCCATTAAAATTTACATTACATCCACCAAGATCTTCAACTTAAGTTCAACTTAATAATTTGACAAAAGCCATATAACTTAGAAACTATGATTCTTTGGTGGTGTGCATTGTCGACATATAGAAAGTAACATATTAAGATTTAAAATATAATGTCTCATTTGACCTCTCCTTCAAGCTCGATACACTGATCTGAAGGTCAAAATAATTTAAAACTGCCGAATTTTTCTTACTGCCTTCGTTTACATTGACAAGATACAGGGATATAGGGAATGATATATGGGAATTTTAAATATCACGTTACTTTGGACCTCTGACCTCTTCTTCAAGGTCGAATGAGGTCAAACTGTCCAGTCATTTACAAATCAATACCTATTATCCATTACCTACTCCTAAATAACAAAAGCCTGTACTTTGCACTTGTTTTTACTGCACTACAATTTTATTCAAGTACGTTTAAAAAGAAGAAAACAAAATTGCTACATACAAAATGCATTTACTACTACTAAACAATCTACTGTTCGCTGAAGCCTCATCAGAAATGCTCTCAGTGGAAGGGTGGCTTTCAACAAACCATTCTTAAGGAAGGGAAACATGGAGACAATTCTGAGGTATGCCAAATTATACAAGAAATGGACTGATAATCAGTGCCAGAAGGTCTGAATCTAAACCAGAAATATTTAGTTCAAATTATTGTCAGTGTGTCAGAGGTCATGAGAGAGGTGCAACAGTGAATCGTGGATTCACCTCCCCAGAGCTGGGACCTCAACATTATTGAAGCGGTGTGGAATTATCTTGGCAGAGAAGAGAGCAAAACATCCAAAGAAGGGCTTTGAATCTCCTTCAAGAAGCTTGAAGAACTATTCCTGAAGAGTACTTTAAATAAAAAGAAAGTTTGTCTAAGAAAGTTTAGGCTGTGTGGAAGAATAAAGGTAATCGTACCAAAACCAATTCGAAATGTAAAAGCACTGTTTTATACCTTATATAATGTATATATATGTATTTCCATGCATGTTTGCACATCTTCAATAAATTTTAGCACCTATTTCCCTTTTTTCCAAACAAAATATCAAGGAGTGAGGCTTGCCTCAAGACTTTTGCACAGTACTGTATGACGCAGAGAGAATACTGAAACCTTTTTTTGCTTTTGTCTTCGATACAGTGAGACTGTTTTAAGATTTCCAGCAATATCTGCTGTTCAACTGTAAATTCAATTGTAATTGCACTGAACTGCACACAGACTGTAGCGATGATAACTTGTCAACCAACGATCCAATATGCCTCATATTTGCCCCTCAGATTGCGACATTCAGCTGTTCACCCCCAGCGGTGTGTTTGAGAATCCAATAACGTCCAGCACTAACCACACCTGTCGAGTGCTCATCAACGCCCCTCCCTCAGTGAAGATCAGAATCCAAGCACTACACATAGGATTAGTATTCAACACCACAAACTCCCAGTCTACATACATTATGGTGTGTACAAGCTCTCTAACGTGTTGGTTCAATATGCTGCATATCTCACAAGGACAAAAAAAGCGCACAAGTATAACTACTGCAATATTCTTGTTGTTTTGCTCAGATCCGGGACATGGATGTCTTAAAGACCAATGTGTTTAAAGGTAACCAGCTGTTTCAGTGGCACTCATCAGGAAATATGGCTGAGGTTGAATTTCACGGAGACTACCTGCATTCTGAAGGAAGCTTCAGAGCTCGATATTCATTTGTGCGTCTTTGATACCCGATACTAACTGTTTTTGACAATTTTCACTTCTGCTCTGTTGAGAAGAAAGCGTTAAAGGTATAATATGCAGCAGTCATCAGTTATGCGATTTCTATAAACTGAACACAACATTTATATTTGGCCCCTCCTCTCTGGCTCCACAAAGCGAGAGGGAGCAGCAGTGCTCACGCAAGCTGAAAAAGGTGAAAGATGAAAAGGAGCGGTGTTAACAAAAACAAAGCTGTGCCTCAAATAGCTGTGAAATGAAATGTTATTTGTGATAACGTGATTGTTTCGCAGCACTTTTCATTCTAAATCACAACTGTGAAGGGAGGTGCTGCATTGCTGGGTTTTGTGGGAATGCACCTGAAGTGCATGCTCCATGATGGCTGCTGCTGCCTCTGGCTCCGCTCAGACCCACCGAACAGAAGGACCGCTGCGGCTTTTTATGACACGGACAGCGGAGAAGATGGGCAGTGACAGTAATGCCCCTTGTTCTAGATTTTTACACAGTCCTGCACTCACATTCTGAGTTGTTGGTCAGAGACTACACACCCTTTGTACAAAGACAACACCCCTGAAAAAAGAAAATAAGAAATTACAAGCAGAAGGCTGTTTCCCTGCAGATTTACTTACCACCATACAGTACTTGTGGTTCATAACTGCATATTATATCTTCAAATGAAAGTGAAATGAAAAAGGATCTTTAAGTAAGATCCTTTTTCATTAACTGTTATAACTATATGCAAATTATTTTGACCTTAAATAAACAATAAAGAAACCAAAGCACTCAAAATCTTTAACTTAAGCAAGGACAAAGTCATTTGGAAGATAGCACACAGAACTGCTGAAGTATAAAAAAAGAAGAGCGTACTTATACTACTACAGTTAGTAAATAATGCTCATCTAAAGCACACACACACACACACACACACACACACACACACACCTATATATGTCTATCTCAAAGGCAATACACTGATAGTCACACAGTAAACTTCCCATAATCCCTTTGAAAACAGGTTTCCCCATAGCTCCAACACACTGAGTCCACTGCACGTCTGTGTCAGTGTGGCATTGTTCCAGGTTCAGCTACAGCCACAGTCCAGCGGGGGCACAAAAACACAGTGACAGGTTCCTGTGTGGGATCACTGCTTGGCTGTAGCTGTGTCTTCCAAGAGCTCTCTCATGTCCAACAGTGCTTCCTCTACAGCCTGGGCAAAGTTGGCAGCATTTGTCTCCTCGCAGCTGTTAAAGGCTGTGATGGCGATGTTGATGTGCTCATCCATGGGATTGTAACACACTCCATAGCCATCTGGCACCATTGGACCAAAGCACATCACACAGTCTGTCTTGGAGCCAACCTGGACATCGAGACGGGAGGGATGAGGGCAAACACACAAGTAAACAAATATTACAACACATTATCATTCGCTCAGCAGTAACAGACTGTGGCTTTTCTTAGATGCAAATATACCTGGCTGGTGGAGAGATTAAAATGATTAGCCACAGCATAAGAGGTGTCCATAAATATCTCAGGTATAGAGGTCAGGTCTTCTATGCTCTGCCTCTTGAGCCCGAGGAGGTGTCTGTCAATGGCCTGCCCATGAATTGCCTGAAAAAGCAATGGTGAGCTTGTTAAAGTGATATTTATCAAGTGGTTAAAAAGTGGTTGTGTTTTTGGTTTTTTTTTTAATTGATGAACTCCAGCACTCACATTGTACGTGTTTTCTTTATGCATCTGAATGGCCTTCTGCAGCAGTGCCAGCTTCTCTAAGCCCTGTTAGGAACATTTACTGCTCAGTTTTAAGTCTCACATGTTCCATCTCTTATGAAATCCCAATCATTTTTAATAGTACCTGTTTAGCCGGGTCTTGCATTGCCTGGACAAATTCAAGCGAGTCTGCAGTAGTTGAGCGGATTGCATCTGTTCGCCCATATTTGAACATTCTTAAGGAAGCACTCTCATAGGTAGAGCAGCAAGTATTATAGATCCTGGGTTGAAAAATGTAGGAAAAAAAAAAAAAAGTATATCATGCAGTGCACTCAGTGTCTGCATCCCACAGGAACCTTTTCCCCCTTTCAAGAGAGGGGACTTCTCACCTGAAGTACGCCAGCTGAAGAGCCATTTGCACGAAGGCATCTGGACTGAGCTTATGCTGCTTTGGCACATTTTTTCCAAAGTGAGAAAACACAAGCACTTTCACATCCAAGTCATGTACCATTCTGACGAAACCGAGAAAAGAGGGAGTCAAAGATAATGTCTGCCATCAAAGCCCAAATGACAACAACAAAACTACATTCTGACTGCACAGCATGACATACATGTTCATATTTTGTTTGGCCTTCTCAATATCTCTCTTGACCTCGGGCGTAATGTTAAAACGCAGCTTCTGGGGCATGGGCAGGGGAATCATGGGAGCCCGACGGAATTCAGTCCTCTGCCTGTTGAGAAAAATGTGACCCACCGAGTCAGTGTGAGCTCATCATAAACAAACAAACAAAAAAACCCAAAACACTAGTCTAAAATCTGAAATAAACTTACATGTATTTAACAACGTAATCGATGAGAAACACAATGGGTGGACCCTCAGCAGGTGCATGTTCATACACCAGTCCACATGTACCGTCTTCACCAACAATGAACTGAGGACGATTTGCAGGTACATTCAAATTCTCAACCATTGCCAGAGTCCTGTTTATTACTTTGGATCCACAAGTCATTGCGCTCTCTTAAACTGACCTGTAATGTCTTATCAAACCAGCGGTTGCCACTGTTCCAACGAGCACCTCCTCCATGCAGCATCTGGGCAGCCACACGGCTCAGATACAAGTCATCAGACACCCGCAGCATTGGAGCATCCAAACAAACTGTAAAAATACTTTTCTGGATGGCACGGACTGAGTCTTTATTCGTCCTATCTGAGGAGAAAAGGGGGGGGGGGGGGCGGACCCCTGG
>VVHJ01022016.1:37329-50969 GCA_015107715.1 Tylochromis polylepis
TGTGGAGGAGAAGGGGGGGGGGGGGGGGCACGCTTGTGAATCACAAGTTTTCTAAAAATACTTTCTATCTATAGAATACATCTGGCTGATACTGTGGCTTGTCCTCACCCTTAATCAGGTTATTATAGGCTTTTCCCCAGGTGTTGCGATGCTGTGATGTGAGGATGCCAATCGGTTCTTTGTTAGTCTGCAAAGAGGAGTTCCAGATCTTCTCCAGCTGCATGTAAATCTGATCTACTGTTAGTGGAGTGCCATCGCTGTTGTACACATCTAGGACAAAAAACTAGAAGAGAAGCCAGGTTGATTCAGTAACAGATTTTTTTTATTACTCCTTTTCTTCATTATGACTTAAAAAAAATATACAAATACTGAGCTTTATAAATGAAAAGAAAGAAAGAACAGCAGTGCCATCTTGAGTACCTGAAAGTTGTGGACCACAGTGATGTGAGTTGGAGGTGTTTTTCCTCTGGCATGATTTACAACGGTATCTCTCTTTGGTCCAGGAATACGGCAGGAAGACAGGATCTGATAATACTGGTCCATACAAAGAGGCTTCCCACTCAAATACTCTACAGGCAGAGTCTGACTACAACACAGTAACTAATATTATTTATTTGCAGTTTTGAAAAAAACAAACCAAAAAACAGCTGCAGGCCATGGTGATAATGAGCTTATTGTTACAGCAGTACAATGTTTGTATTGATTTCAGGCAAACTCACGTGTCAATCATTTTTTTAAAGTCCAAAACTCCTGCAATTAATTTGGCAGCAAACCTGCAAAAAAATAAATATAAATAAATAATAAGTCGGATTATAGATTACTACACATAATGATCAGTGTGTGCTTTTTTTTGCACCAATGCTCATATAAATCAGCCATGAACTATGAATGGAAAGGAACGCGGTTAAATTCTTATAACCTGAAAGTAAAAACAAAACAAAAACAAGCACTGGCTTGTTTACCACAGTCTCATATATTAAGCACATATATTCTTATCATCTTCATTGTTATTTTTGCATTATATCTTCATGGTGTCCCCATGTTCACTGCATATCCCATGGGTCACAGTATTCTAAAACAGCTGAGCAATGGTATGAGAAGCCCTGGGGCTTTAAATAGCCAGCATGTGGAGGGAAGACTGTGCAAAGGTCAGCTTAAAATGAGCTTGTACTGTAACTTCAACACAAAGTAAATCACTTTTGAAAACAGCTTAATGGCTGCGCTTATATTCAGACAATTAAGCTTTATAACTGGTACTGCTGGAGCCCTGAAAATTTACTGCATGCATTACAAGTGCTGGCTTGGCCTGTGATTATTAAGATAAGCAGTTTGGATACTGTGAGTGCATGCTGGTTTCTCACCTCATTTGACCTTGACGATCATGAAAGTGCATTTGGGGCAGGACTACTCCAGGGCTGGTGTAAACTGCCACCGGCATACGGCAATCCAGGTAGGCCGACTGTATCCACCATTCTGTTAACTACACAAACACAGCTGTAGTCAGACCAGGGCAAAAAAAGAATTACTTTCATTTCTTAAACAGCCAAATTAAAAATGTATTTAGTGTATGTAACTACAAAAGACATAGATTATTCTATCAAAAGACTGCTTTTACACTCATCATGTCTATGATACATAAAAGTTAAATAAATCTGAATATCTACCCAATTGTCTGTCTTGCGTGCCCGTCGTTCCAGTCCCTTTTGAAGCCTCTCTCCTACACCACCCTTTAGGAACTCTTGTACCACCTTCCTGGTGTGATCCAGCTCCTCGTCGCTGACGATGGGCTCCAGAGCTGCGAGGTAGCGCTCACACGTTTGCTTCAAGGGTGGCACAGGTAGCTTAGGTAAACCCTCTTGGTGTGTCAGGGGCCTTGTAAGGATCCGCGTTACGGGTCTGACTAGGTGACATGGCTTCACCATACCTGGCCGCATCTATAAGACAATATCTTGTTAAGTTAAAAACTCTTCTGTGTTTTCTGCCATTACACATAAAGAAAGGAAAAAATATTAGAAATGGATTTATAAAATTGAAGGTGTCATCGCTATTTGAAGAGGCTCAGTATTGTAGCCCAACAGACAGTTAAATATACAAAATGCCCAGTACATTCATACATGAGTGTGAATACTGAAATGTAATCTTACTGATAATCTCACTGGGGCTTGTTAAACCTGCAGATTAATTGAATCTCTTTAACCTCAAGTGTCAACACATTGTTAAGTGTATGCAGTCCAAGACTACAGACATTACTGAGTCGCTGCAAACAGGTTAAAGCAAGAACCAGCTTCAGGCGTTGTGAACAACGGTAAATAATTTAGACAGGCTCGTGCTTTACAGTGAGATGATGATATGGTGCATGAAAACGGACACCAAAACAACCGAAGCAGCTACACTATTCGGACTAACTGGTGTTAGTCTCTGCCAGCTTATAAATAGGTTGACACAGCTGAACCTTTTGGATGGAAGCTACAACAAAAACACATCAATATTAAGTCGCTATGCGATTTATTGACCAAAATTAAGAAGATACATTCACATGAGATCTCATTTGATTTAATATTACTCTAAATAGGGTTGAATAAATACGTAACGATTAAAAAAATTGTGGACATAATTGTGTCAAGCTGGAACACGATAATGAACTTCCGGTTAGCGATATCAAAATAAAGTTATTGCTATATATTTTTGTATATTTATTGCACACAACGACTAAAAAGATACACGAATGTGGATAATAGAGGGAGGATGACTCTGAGTCGACTAAAACTGGCGTCACATTGCTGTTTCCGATGTCCTACTTGCAGCATACGCACTAAGCTAACGTGAAGTTACTCTATGCTACGCTAAGCTAACACTATGCAAAATGTTAGCTAAAAATCCCCCCAGAAAAAATAAAAACACTCCGTTCTATTCTTCCTCAACGCACAATTTAAATACACACGTCGGCTGTACGTAAATTACATTTTAACCTACTGCTGCCACATTGCTGCTATCCTGCACAGCGCCCCTCCCTCTTCACTCACTCACTTGACCTGATGTCGTAAAATCAAACGTAACGTTACTGCGCTTTTTTAACACGCACATAAAACACACGCAAAGGAAAAAAGGAGGACTCACCGCGGCTCTGACAAAAACACCCAGCATCTTGTCTGACGGACGCGCTAAAAACTTGGACTGTCCCGGGAATATAGATGGGGAAGCCCTCGGGTAGTCATGTCTCAAGGACAAGCACTCTGCGCTCAGCTGTCCGCCCCCAGTCGGATACACCGAGCAAAACAAGCGTTCTCTCTCTCCACGAAAAGTCGTGTTTTTCTAGGTGGAGTCTGGCACACGTGAGGCTGCTGTTTCAAAACAAATAATTACACTAAACCTCTTCCCGCTTGAAAGCTTCCTTAGATCATTGTTTTATTCATTTTTAGTAAAAAATGGATTCAAATGCTTCATAAGAGCTGCTAATAAGCGTTTGTCTTTTACTACTTCTGGTTGTTGTGTTCAGAAATTGCATATTCAAACCTCCAAGTTCAATGAAATGATGGAAGATTTAATACTAATTATAATAATAATAAGAAGAAGAAGAACAAAAATACAAGATCTGTATTTCTAAGTTGATCGCTGTGCCCTCTTTCCAAGTAATCGGGATCAGAAAGTACAATTTCAAGTCAATGCATTTGTGTTTTTAGACTGTTTGTTTTATTGATTAATCAAAGCAGGCCCTGGTATAAATATATATTTACATAATAATAATAATAATAATAATAATTCTCGTTGAACTGTTGCACGAAGCTGCACAGATCCTCTCTGGCCACATGGTGGTAGTCGTCCAACATCTTTCCAAGGAGAAAACAGCATTCACTTATTTCTCCAGGAAATACAAACCAATGACTCCGGTTTCCCCGCAGAAAAAAAAAAAATCACCACCACAAAATAATATTTAAATAAAGGTTACAGTTTAGTCATGCTGTGTAGAAATTATTCGGACTGGCACAAGAAATGTCAGTGTGCAAAAAGTAATGGAAATGCATATGACCATTCTGTATAATTTCAGCACTGTTTTTGTATAAAAAGTCCAAGAGACGACTGCAGTCGTGTCATGATTTATTTAAAAGCAGCAAAATAAAACGATACAAAGAAATAAAAAAAAAAACACAGTCATACATATCAAAATGCTTCGATTGCTCTGGTCCAGCCGCTGCCGGTTAACAGCGTGTGTTTTAAACAAATTGTCTGAGTGGCGAATATTTGCTCGAGGTCCGTTTGCTGCCAACTCACAAACTCAGATAGCCCACCTGAGCCCAGCACCGAGATCAGGTTGGAGATGTTTGTGCTGTCCAACTGGTCAGATTCTGAATGTGAATCATCGTCACTCCTCATTCTTTTACACGGCACTGGCGCAAAGTCTGGCAAATAAAACTCTGGATCAACGATATGATAACTTATGTCGATCTTTCGCTTTTTAGTGTAGCACTGCGCGCCCTGCGGCTGTTTGGGCTGCGCGCAACAGTCTGTGTGGAAGTATCCGTTCGTGACAGTAGTCACCACATGGGTGTCCAAGTCCAGGACAGTCTTTTGGTTGGCTTGCGTGTTCGGGATAGATAACTCCCAGGAGGATTTGTCCGCACAGCTCCAACAGGCGTCCGAAACCATGAGATCAGAGTCACTCGGTGAATCCATTGCGCAGGCAGATGCGCCTTGGTGCGCCACCTCTGCAGGCTGACCGTTGGGCTGGTGCGCTCCGCAGTGCCAAGTGTCCGACTCAATCCCGGTAAAGTTGCAGTAGAAGTCATCTGCCAACTCCGTGAAGCTCCCCGTCCATTCGAGGTATTCTTGCCTCTCTCGGACTACGGTTACATCCTCGTACGGATTCGTCCTCTGCATCTGCGACAAGTTTTTGCTCATGTAGAACTGCCTGGCGTTTCTCAGTACGTACGTTACCAGTAAGTTCTTGTGGAGCTTGATGCCTCCTCTCTGCGTCCTGGAGCTTTGGATTTTCCTCAAAGAAATGGAGATCAGATTCTGTGCTTCAAATGCACACTCCATCCTCAGTCGGGCCACCCTTTCTTTGGTCTCAGTCTCTCAAATCGTTTGTGTCCAAACTGGAGAAATAGTGATGCCTTTAGTTGAGATTCCTATCAGATTCGTGTAGACTGTGTCCATAGCGCTCCATGTCTTCCCAGTAAGGGCATGGATTTGCAACTCTCATCTTTCCTTGCCACGCCCTCACGTACACATTGTCCAATGGGAGGGAGGAGGTGCTTCTGTTATACGCAAACATCACTACTAGCCTCATTCAAAATGCACGTAGGAGCAGGCAAGCTGGATTTCACTAAATATGATCTTTTTAAATCTCAGTGCAGACAAATAAGAGACTTTAGAGTCCGCACTATAACAGAAAGCAATGGAAGGTGGAAGAACAAGCAGAACCGAATGTAGCAGTTTAGTAGAACAGAGTAAGATAGTGTAATGGGATGCAATTTGTCTATAAATATAACATGTACTAACACGTAATAACAAATAAGAAAAATATTAGATGGTGTAGATGTAGAATATAAGTAGAGAGGATGAACATGAAAATAGGGTTAAGCTTAAAGATTGCATTTTATAATATCAACATTTTCTACTTTACTCAGATTCTTGGTTGACTGTTCCAATCATTTATCTTATTATTATCCAAAACAGTTTATTAATGTATTATTTTATACAATGAGGATTCTTTGTCTACTATTTTGTTATATTTTATATTACCATGTGCTACCACAGTACAACATAAACTACACTATACTATACTAGAGTTTATGGCTGCTTGATGGCAAAAATCACAATTACACTTAACAGGATCAAAGTCGAGATTATAATGATTGAGCCCAATAGATAAAAAACTGATGCTATTATTTATTTAACTGTCTTTTAAACAGCTGATTTTCTTTGAACTTAATTCAAGAAACTGCCCTAATTCCACTAAATCAACTAAATAAATACAATTTAAAAAAATAATAAGGTGAACTAAGGAGGTTTGGGAGGGAACAAAATCACTATATTATATGATATACTGCAATATAATATGATATGACACTATAAAATATGGTACTATGTCACATTATACTACATTATACTTTAGTAATCCAAAGTCCATAGGTTTTTGGACAAAGATGCACTTTTTGCCTCTGTACGCCACCATGATGAATTTTAAATCAAACAATCAAGATGCAGATTTTCAGCTTTGATTCATGGCATCTAACTAAAGTATTACCTTAACTGTTACGGAATTAAACCCATTCTCATATATATATATATATTCCCCCATTTTCAGATGCACAAAAGTAATTGGACAAACCAACAACGATTTGTTTTAATACTTGGATGAAAATAATTTGCAATCAATGACTGCCTGAAGCCTAGAGTTCATGGATACACCCAAATGCTATGTTTCCTCCCTTGAGATGTTCTGCCAGATCTTTACTGAAGCTGCCATCACTTGCTACTTGTTTGTGGTTCTTTCTGCCTTCAGTTTTATATTTAACAACTGAAAAGCATGCTCTACTGGGTTCAGATCAAGTGACTGACTTGCTCAGTGAAGTATATCCCATTTCTTTGTCTTGAGAAACTCTTGGGTTTCTTTTGCAGTTTGCTTTGGCTCGTTATCCAGTGTTGTCTGATCAGTTTTGCAGCATTTAGTTGTATCCAGCAGTAACTATAGCCCTGTACACTTCAGAGTACTTCAGTACACTTCATTATACTACTTTTATAAGCAGTCTACTTCAATCAATAAATACTAGTTACTCGGTTCAATTGGCAGTCATGCCCATGCCATAATAATGCTTTTCCTAACCTTTCCATTTCCATATTTTTCTTTCCCCATCATTCTGGTACAAGTTAGCCTTGGTTCATTTTTAAAATAACTTATATTTCCAGAACTGTGCAGGGTTTTCAAATGTCTTCTGGCAAAGTCTGTCCCTCTTGCTCTTGAGTGTAACCAGTGGTTTGCATCTTCTTGTAAACCCTCTGTATTTGTATTCACAAAGGCATGCCTTGATTGTAGACATTGGGAATGTCTTGTAGACATTCCCAATGTCTCAAGACTAATCTTGACGAGGTTAGATGGTTGTAATTTGTAAACAGTTGATGCCAAACATTTGATAAACCCTTTGAATTAAAGTTGAAAATCTGTTTAGAGTATGGTTTCTCTCCATTTATGCTCTATAAAAATCACCTCTACAGTTTGTTTTAATTTTTAAAATTTTCCTCTTACATTTTTCCTCACTAGTGTTTCACTCATATTGCCATTTAGCTATGCACTTATAACACATCATTTATTGTAAAACCTGATATACATTACTATATTGAGTTCACTTTGCTCATTTTTCCTCTGATTGTAACAAATAAAGCCTGTCTGCACATTTAGTTTGGCTGCTTTTTGTGTTGGTATATTAATTACAAATGTGCTCAGTGATTTTTACTTTTTACTTTTTTTTTTTTTTATTAGAGACTCACAATTACAGTTACAGGTATCCGATCTCTCAGTTTTCCCTAAAGCTACTTTTACTCTGTCTTTCAAGAACATCTGTGCCCATTATAAAGTAAGCTATAGTATACAGGATTATTCTTATTTCACATTAATATACTAAACCTATTATCAGTGCTCTGATTAAACCAAGGTACCTTAACAGTCTAGAATCTATATTTTATATTTTGTTACTCGATGATGGTGAAATGATGGGAACATGACTATATTCTATATAACTGTATGAAGAACTTAATGTACCAAGTCACTGTACTAAATTCAAGAATTACATTACAGTTATAAAAATGTTGTTACTTGTGTTACAAGGTTCTTCAGTTATCTGTGTACAGGGCAGATAGAAAGAAAACAAAGCAACAAATAACTTTTTTGATTTGATTTCAGTTTCTTTGCAGGAGGAGGGTATGGTGGAGCGGTACAGCGATACAGGTTGTGACGAGTGGTGCTATGGGCATTATTTTTATGTTTTTTGCACAAAAGGACAAGACCATGATGGTAAAGTGGAAACTGCATCCAGGACATAAACAATCACATGATATTGCTATAGTGCATCTGCACAGACAGCATTCTAACAAAGCAAGCCAAGAAGCCAGATTGATTTTAAAGCTGAGTGCATGCTGACCCCAGCCCAGCAGCCAGAGCCCGATCTTCAACAGGTAACAAAAGCAGTGATGAGCAGTCAGGCTTGAAGCCTCTGTTTCTATCTGTTCATGTTTCTAAAATAGAATCATTGTAGCGATTGCTTTAAACATTCTTTGAGCTGGTTTTTATCTTTTCTTTCTGTTGTGTACCTTTGTGATGAAACATAAACCTGAAAGAAAGATGGTATGTCTGTCCTTGTTAGGATAGGGATTTGTGGTGGTGTGTGGGACTGGAGTAATGAGTAATGAGAAAGTCATGTAACGAGTAGTCTAACTACTTTAATTTAATTTTAAGAAAAGTATTGAGTAATGTGTAATGTATTACTTTTCTTGAGTAACAACCCCAACACTGTATGGAAACAAAATGGACCCAGCAGACCGCAATCTCTGAGCAGGGAGCAATCCTCGGTTAACACTAACAAACTTTACAATTTTTAGGGAAACAGTGCGAATCAATTAGCGACAAACAGGAAGAAATTCTAGCCACAATCATGAAGTTCTGTTCCAGTGTCACTCCCACCCCTAGTCAGCCACCTATGCGTACCTTTTTTGTCTCTGTATACTACTTCCAAAGGGGTTGCTCTGTTTTTTCCCACTGCCACATCTCCGCCAGTTGAGCTTATTTTTGCGATTCTATCGTGATACTAGTTTCCGGCTACCAATAACTTTAGAGATATGTGTGGGTGGCTCCTTCATTAAGTCTAAGCCCCATCTAACGCTACCAGTCTTGCTCTGTTTTAATCAGGGCACTCATTCCCTTCACAGTCTTGTAGATTTCGGTGCCAAGCAAAACTTAATGCACATAGAAGTAGTCAAACAACTAGCCATCCCATTCATTCCGCTGCAACCTCCCATTCCTGCCACCATCAAGTTTTCGCTCTGATTACTCATCAAACAGAACCAGTCCACTTAATCTAATCCGGTAATCATTTGAAGACTCTTTCATTCTACATTTTTGCTTCCCCAGAGATCTCTCTGATCCTTGGTTATCCATGGCTAAAGAAACACAACCCCCATATAGACTGGTCTGGTGATAAGACTGCAAGCTGGAGTCTTTTCTGTCTGGCCAACTGCCTAAAATCGGCGCTACCTTCCCGTTCACACAAACCTCCCTCACCAATCATTCCACCCCCATATCTGTCCTCCAACCCTACAGAGTACCACGACCTCCAAGTAGTTTTTAATAAAGACAAAGCCTTATCACTTCCCCTTTGCAGGCCCTCCAACTGGGCCATTGACCTTCTCCCTGGGGCTCCATTATCCTCTAGCTGCCTCAACAACCTGTCTCAGCAAGGCAATGGAAAAACATATTTGTGCGTCGTTGGCTGCCGGCATCATCCATCCTTCTTCCTCCCCAATAGGTGCTGGCTTCTTCTTTGTTACCAAGAAAGGTTAGACACCTGCATTGATTATAGAGGATTACATTACAGTTAAAAACAAATGTCCATTATCACTCATCAACTCTGCTTTTGAACCCATCACCTCGTTCGTATCAGGGAGGGGGACACATGGAAGACTGTGTTTAGTATGCCATTGGGATATTTTGAGTACTTGGTGATGCCTTTTGGGCTCACCAATGCCCCTGTAGTCTTCCAGGCCATTGTGAATGATGTGTTGAGGGATTTTTTTGAAAATATTTTTCTTTGTATATTTAGACGATTTTCTTGATTTTGTCTAAGTCCCTTGAGGAACATCAGATCCATGTTCATAGTGTCCTACAACGTCTCCTGGAGAACTGCCTGTATTTCAAGGCAGAGAAATGTGGGTTTCACTCTTCCTTGATCTCTTTTCTAGGTTATATCTTGGCAGGAGGATAGACCCCATGAAGAAAGAAAATGGCCCACTCCCACGTCTCGAAACCATCTTCAATGTCTTTTTGGATTTGCCGACTTCTACCGCCGTTTTATCAGGAACTACAGTCAGGTAGCCACACCTCTTACTCATCTCACCTCTACCAAAATCCCATTTGTTTGATCCCCAGAAGCTGAGGCAGCCTTGTCAAACTGAAACAACTCTTCACCTCTGTACCCGTCCTGGTCCACCCAGATATCATGAAGCAGTTTATTGTGGAGGTGGACGTCTCCAATTCAGGTGCCGGGGCTGTGCTCTCTCAGCTATCTGGGCCTCAAGGTAAGCTGCAGCCTTGTGCTTTTTTCTCTCGCTGACTAACACCCACAGAACAAAATTATGATGTGCTAGATTGTGAGTTACTCGCTGTGAAGTTAGCCTTAGAGGAATGGCCACATTGGCTGGGGGGAAACGAACAACCGTTTATCATTTGGACCAACCATAACTTACCTGAAAGCCACCAAGAGGCTAAATGCTCACCAGGCTCATTGGTCTTTGTTTTCTGGCTGCTTCAATTTCTCCATTTCCTATTGTCCAGGTTCCAGAAATATAAAATCCAGTACACTATCCCGTCAATTCTCTTCCAACACCGGCCAGTCAGAACCTGAGAACATCCTCCCATCATCATGCAGAGTGGGCTCTCTCACCTGGGGAATCAAGGAGACAATTCACCAGGCTCTTCTGGATGAACTGGGCCCGGGTTCCAGCCCTCCCAATAAGCACGAGAATGTTCCCACGTCTGCCCGCTCCACCATCATTAATTGGATCCATTCAGCAAGATTCACCTGCCATCCAGGAGCAAGTAGAACAATATTATTAATCAAACATTACTTCTGGTGGAGTACTTTGGAAAAGGATGTCAAAGAATACGTTCCACCTGTACCATCTGCACATGTAGTAAGAATAGCACTCAACGACCCTCTGGCCTTCTCCAACCACTAGCCATCCCTTGGATTGGCAGCGTCATTATGCTGACTGCCGCCAGATGTCTGCTCCCAGGTATGAACCCGGATGGATGGCATGGCTCGCCACGTACTCACATCTCGCCATTGTTTATTCTTGTGTTAATAATAAAACTTAAGAAAACCTTTCGCTGCTGACAGATACTTTTTCCTCGGTTCTCAGGAGGATATGACAGGAGAGTTAAAGACCCAAAAAGCTCACGTCATGGGCTTTCTTGCTTCCACTTACATAGACCGCAAAAAGGTTTAAAAAGAAGAAGAAATACAACATGATTAAAATACAAATCAAGTACAATAAAAATACACATAAAATGTCAGATCCTTACCAAATCAGTGGTTATCATGAAACCAAATATATAATAATTTATGTAATGTACTGCCATTTATTTTTTTTTTTTTAATAGTGGAACAAAGATCAGGGGTTAGGGACTCCTTACAGTTTGACACTGTCACCAGTGTTATAAACTGTTTTTTTGTAACCCAAAATCCATGCAGAGAGGTGGCAAAAGTAAGATGTATAAGCATTAATAATATTTCTATGTGCTAAATGGGTATAAATTGTTTATGAAAAAAGACAAGTGAATCAAGCTTGGTGCTGTAAAATACAACATAATACTCTTCTGTTAAACTAAATTCCTGAGCCAGCACACGTGCCAATTTGCAATTTACCGTATTAACAGAGCATGATCCCCATATTAGTGACTATCATCCTGATCCACCTATTTGGCAGGAAATCAAAGTCACATCCAGGTGTTGAGCATGATGTAAGCCATCTGTGTCTATGTGTACATACAAACAGATGTGGGGCACAGATGTCAGATAATTTCTCTACAAAGAGCTTTTAGACACATCAGAGTTCATTCACACTAGACCTGCTATTAGAGGCAACCTAATAACATCATTGTTAGTGTCAGACTGTACATTCATAATTTACTGAGTGCAAAGGCACTCTAAATCCACTGTGTATCTAGTCACACTTAAGTTGGCTTTTAAAGAAGTGTATTAGCGCAAGCCAGTATACCACAGCATTGTAACTCAAATGTACCCAGTTCACATTTTCTTCTTTATTTATTCTGTTAAGTTGAATTAGTGCGAGTAGAGAAGTTCCTTGAATTAAATTCAAGGAATGCCACTGATAAAAGTTTGAAAAGCTCTAAAAATGTTAAAAATAGTTCACTGAGCAATTGGGTTAAATTACTGTTCTTTCAGTTCTGACCATAATAATTGTTATTGTTATGTTTGCCATAATCAGGCAGCCACAAAGTATAGTATAGTATAGCTTTAGGGAGTATATGGTGGCTGGGGCTCAGGAGGTAGAGCAGGTCATTTAGTTGTCGGAAGGCTGGTGATTTGATCCTTGGCTGGTCCAGTCTGCATGCCAAAACATCTTTGGGCAGGATGCAGAACCCCAAGTTGCTTCCGATGTGTTCATTGGAGTGTGAATGTTAGATAGAAAGCACTTAGATGCAGAAAATATTGAATGGATCAATTTACCATATGTAATATACAATTAGCTCCACGAGGTTTTGGACAATATCAGTTTTTGCAGTTTTATTTCCATTCATCATCACATTGGAATTAAAATCAAACAATAAAGATGTGACTAAAGTACAGACTTTCAAAATTAATTCAAGGGGTTAAACAAAAATTTAGCATAAACTGATTAGGAATTACAGCTATTGTTATAGACATTCCCTCAGTCTGAGAGGCTGAAAAGAAACTGGATAATTGACTGACAGTTTCATGGTCCCTTGTTATTTCATGACAAACAAAGCAGATTGTAGGCAAAAACGTAAGAATCACAAATCACAAATAAAATTCTAGTACATGCTTTAAAAAAAGAAAGAATGCACTGGTCAGCTCAGCAACACCAAAAGTCCTGAAAGATCACAGAAGACATTGAACGTGCATGATGACAGACTTATGTCCACGGTTAAGAAAGAAAGCTTTTCATCAGCTAACCAATTCAAGAACACTCAGTGCTTATATTTAAACTTCTGTTACTTTTGAGCCTTTGAAAATAAGGGACTGTTTTATAAAAATAGGAGTAATTGCTAAGCAGTTCATGCTAAGTTTTTATAAAAACCCTTTGAATTAAAGCTGAAACTCTGCACTTAAATCACATCTTAATTGTGTGAATTAAAATCCATTGTGCTGGTGTCCAAAGGCAAAACTGTAAAAATTGTATCTTTGTCCATGTATATACAGTGGGATGCAAAAGTTTGGGCAACCTTGTTAATAGTCATTATTTTCCTGTATAAATTGTTGGTTGTTACGATAAAAAATGTCAGTTAAATATATCATATAGGAGACACACACAATGATATTTGAGAAGTGAAATGAAGTTTATTGGATTTACAGAAAGTGTGCAATAATTGTTTAAACAAAATCAGGCAGGTGCATAAATTTGGGCACCACAAAAACAGAAATGAAATCAATATTTAGTAGATCTGCCTTTTGCAGAAATTACAGCCTCTAAACGCTTCCTGTAGGTTCCAATGAGAGTCTGTATTGTGGTTGAAGGTATTTTGGACCATTCCTCTTTACAAAACATCTCTAGTTCATTCAGGTTTGATGGCTTCCGAGCATGGACAGCTCTCTTTAACTCACACCACAGATTTTCAATTATATTCAGGTCTGGGGACTGAGATGGCCATTCCAGAACGTTGTACT
>VVHJ01022031.1:2380-21368 GCA_015107715.1 Tylochromis polylepis
TAAAAAAAAAATAAAAAAAAAAACAAAAAAAAAAATTAAAAAAAAAAAAACATAACAATGAAAGCCATTCAACAAAAATGAAGATTTATCCTTCTAGGAGTGAAAAAAAAGTGGAAGAAGAGTTAACTTTTTTTTAAAGCAAGACAGTGTAAATTTAGAAAACATTTAAATATTAAATAGTAAATATTAAAAGTTTAAATGTGAATAAAATGCCTCAATAATTAAATCATGCCATTTTTTATCTGCGCAGTGGGGGAAATAAACTTGTAACTTCCACTAGCAGCTTAGCTAGCAGAGCAGCCTGGTGTGTCCACATCTGCTGCCAGTGAGGTGACTAATTCGAGTGTGTGCAGCCAAAAGTCAGAGCTGGGACATCGGCAGTTAACTTGTTAGTGTGTGAAAGAGTGCAGAAGCTAGTAGTTACAGTAATAACACTTCATGATCAGTCAACTTGGTCTTGGGTATTGTTGCAAAAGTAAACATAGAGGAATTCTGCAGCACACCAGTAAAGCTGTCTCTGACAAAATGACTGTAAAGTTATAAATGCTAAGTAAATTATTGTGCTATATGTACAGTGTTGTGTTTGTGTATTTTATTGTATTTTCAATATCTGTAGTATAGGCTAGTTTTGTTGTTCTTCATGTTTATTTTTTATATCAATTTTTTTATGTTAAAAATACTAATTTAATAAAAATATATATTGCATATTCTTATTTATATGTCAAATTATTTATAACATAATGTTAACAAATAGCAGTTGAAGTGGATCCCTGTGAATTTTTGCCTAGGGCCCCACTGATTTTTATGTACTGTATGTTTACAGAAAGGATGCCTTTCAAAGAAAGCATGTTAATTTAGTCTGTGCTGCATGTGGAAGGACAACACATTTTTGTTCCATAAACATATTTATATTACACAATGCTACAAATCTTTCATATTTTACAATAAAACCTACATATTTACAGTATTCATTTCTTTATCTTATACATGCTTGATATATTTTAGATATTGATTTCTAGTTTTTTTCTCTTTAGTAGTGGCATTCATGTTTTCTATCCATGGAAGTTGGTTGACATTATTGTGATAATGCCTCATTTGGATTTTGAAAATGAGATTTTGAAAAAACTATATATACTGAAATATACTGAAAAATATTCTTAATTTAAGGTGTTCAGGTTTTGTTGTGATACTTAATAGTTAAATTGTTTACAACTATATACTGGTATAGTATTTAACAATACACTTATCAGTAAGAGAAATACAGTTGGGGTAATCCTGAAAGACCTGCAGAGGGTCAATGTAACTGAGGAGGATAGTGGGGATAGGGAGAGATGGAGACAACTGATCTGCTTTGGCGACCCCTAACTTGACCAGCTGAGAGAAGATCTGTAAAGGGCAATATCTCTCTTTTTTTTATGCTCTGACTCAGAATTCTCTACTTCAGTGTCACTTATATACACCAGACTTTCCAGTTGTTTTTGCTGACTGTATTTAAGAAAAAAAATAGTTTGTTAATATACTTTTCAGTTTTATTTATAGAACATTTTATTCCTAAAATTAAAAATAAAGTATTTTCTGGCTGTTAACATTATTTTCTGGCAAGTTATACAAATACATCTCCATAATGCCCTCTGTAAAAGCCTTTGACTCTGATGTGCCAATAAAATAACAGAGGAATTTTGAACATGGATTTATCTAATGCTTAGCAAATGTATGAAAACTAGCACATGAAGATAATTCCTTTTTTTAACATAAGCAAATCATGTCTGAGTGAACGTAATCAACTGTGGAAATTTTCTGTATAATAGTTTCATCTGTTGGTTAAACGTTTTACTCTTTTAACCTGAAGTGAATACATTTCTTGACCCATACAACCACCCCAAACTCCTCCCAGCTTAAATTTGTGGAGCTTTATGCCATCTAATTCCAACTTTGCGCCTTTCGTAATAACTACAGCCTCTAGGCAGTGCTGCCATTTCAACACAAATATTACATTTTTGGAGGAATGTTGCTGAAATGTCATGAGCATAGATTCTTGATCAGAATAAGCAGGATTTAGGAATCCAGAATGTTAAATTGACTATCTTTAAGCCACTTTTCACTTTTGCCTTGTGATGCGGTGCACCATCATGCTGGAAAAACAACAGAATCTCACATAATTGTCCCTAGATTACTGGAAGATGTTAGTCTTTGAGGAAACATCTGTATGATCAAGAGACAGCCAGATAAGCCGAGGCCCACAAAATGTGATCAGTTTTGAACACTGATAAGTAAAAGGAAAGGGACCAGATGCTGATAACCTGCATGCTAGAAAGAACTGGTGATATGAAAAAGAAGACTCATCACTGTATTGCTGACTCTTTACATGAATTCAATTTATTTGCCAAGAAGTTGTGAAATGATTACTAAATTGGATAAAGATCATAACAGATAGGCAAAAATTGATCACTAATGAAATAACAGCTTAGATGAGGTGAATGAAAATTACACATACAATAAATTACCTAAAAGTGATTGTAGCGAAGAATACATTTGGAGGAGGAGCTGTTCTAAGAAGAAGCAGGAGAGAGGAGGAGCCTGGCTTGATCAGGGGTCAGCTGTAAACCGATTTAATTACCTGCAACGGAATGCTGATGACTGAAAATGTGAGTTTCTTTGCTCTTAGCGCATTTATGTTATAGTCTCACGTTACTTGGGTTATTTATATTATGTTAGAATCATTAAAGTGCATGTATGCAGTGATATAAGAAGTTATTTAGCTAAAAACAGCAGCATCAATTTTATCCTACCACAGCTGAAGAGGACTCTCCCACACTGTTGATCACATTATCTATATCACCCTCTTCCAAAACAGCAAACATGGGCCGAATAAATAATAAATGTTGTAAAGGTGATGGGTTATATTTGATAAGACGTGACTAGTTTATAAACGTGATCTGAGGCCGAGCTTAGACTACTTGTGCAGAACTCACTCTATTTAAATAGAGCGCTGTTTGGCTGCTGCTCAAGGAGCCAATTCTTTTCTTTTTCTTCTGATTTCTTCTTAAAGAAATTAGCTTTTGAAACTACAGTTAAAGTGAAAACATCTTAGTCATGCATTATTTTTTATTAATTTTTTTAAATATATGATCTTTCTTTGTCCTGCGCTTCCAAAATGGTCCCATGATTCCTTTATTTCGTTAAATATTTAAAATGAGAAAATATGCTCACAGCAGGAGACAGACATTGAGTGTGAGGATGTTTCAAAAATCGACACCAAATGCTCTGTCATTAGAAGACGGAAGGAAGGAGACCGACAGACTCCACTGCTGCTCTGCGCAGATGGACGGATGTTGAAGACCAGAGGAAGGATTAATTAATGGACACCAGACAGGAGTATGTTACGGTGTCGGACCTTAATGTTTTTTGACGGCCGAAAAGATGCTGATCAAATTAATCCCTTTCTAGACAGGAGATGAAGAAAAGACGCCCACTGTAAATATTTACTTTTAATCGACGCAATGTATAAAGGTGGCGTGTAATCTAAATTTAACTCATTTTACACGCTTTATTTTCTAAATCGAAAAAAAGCTGTTAATTGCAAGCTGTCGAATACAATATGTTTTTTGTCTTTATTTTCTGTATTTACATTTTCATTATGAGTTTAACTTAATTAACCCCGTGTTATTTCCAACCTAATGTTGATTTTGCATGGTTTTGTTTTAATTTGATATATATTATTTACTAGTTTACCTCGGCCTACATGTTCTAAAACTGAAACGTCCATGCATGTTTTTATTATTATTATTATTATAGTAGTGAAATGTAAATAATAGAAATAACGGAATTAGCTTCTTCATATTTCTCTATATGTTCTGTATTCTTAACCTGTTATTTTTTTCTTTAGTCAAAGGTTATTGAAGCTATCATCACTTCAAACCACCAATAATTCCCATTGTGAGCTACCAGCTACGCATAAAGTGATTGTTTTATATACAGTGTGTTATTGTTCCATTTCTTTTTCTTGTTTCCAAAGGACAGGTAGATGTAATAGTTTTAATCTAAAAAAATTATCTTTCAGTTTCATTCTGCGTGTTATACCTTGAGGAGCTGATTTAGTTGATATGAAAATGGAAACCTTGGGAGCAGTAAGACGGAGACTTTTTTATTTGTTTCGAATGTGGAAAACACTGAAACGTGATTTTTCTAGGTAAATTTAAAAAAAAAAAAGTCTAAAGTCGTGCGTTAAGTTCCGCTGTAGAAAATATCAATGAAGCGTAAAGGCAATGTCATAAACGCGAGCAGGATCGTGAATACTGCTGTGTATAAAGTGCCAATGGAGCCTCCATAACCTTCGTCCTAACAAATAGAACAGGGTTCTATTAGAGTTTACACTTTAGAACTCTTCAGTTCTGAGGGTTGAGCTCTCCTGCTATGTCCTACACCCAAGGGGTCCTCCCTCCTTACCGCCTTTCTTCCCTCCCCTCCGCCGTTCCCACCCAGGTCTACCTCAGATAGCGGAGCCGTGTCACGTGTTTTACTCCCATACAAATTTTCCAGTAGGACAGCGAATAGGCGCACACCCATAACGGCAATTATCAGCGACAGTAACTATCTCCAGATATACGCAGAGGAAGAAGAGCGCTCCAGTGATCCGGGACTCCCCTTCCCCCTCCCCCTGGGAAAAAAAACCCCTCTTACTTTTGCTTACGTTTGCTTCCGTTTATCTTCGACCACTTGCGAGCAACTTTTACGCACTAAAACCAAGATATTTGGAGAGGCTCGGCTGAGCTCCATCGTCTGTCTGCTTGGACACGAAGGGAGAAAGTTTGCCTACTGCGCTTCTCTGCTGAGATTTTGACTTCTAAAAGACCGGACTGCTTTATCACCCGACCGTCCTTATCTGGTGAGATAATACACCGAGAGCCCTTGGAAAGAAACTGCGTTCCTCTTGTATACGGCGCAGAGCCATTATCAACATTTTATGTGTTTTGATTTACTATTGATAGAAAATGTATGCATGGCAGATATGGAAGGGGAGCTCGCTATCTTTTGTGGTGTTTGATTGGGTTTCCGTTTCTGATTTAATGAGCCAACTGCGGAGGCGCAGGATGTGTGGGGTTGCTGATAGTCGCCTCTGAGTGCGCAGATATCCTTGATCATTAATGTCATTTTAATCCATTTCATGTCACTCAAGGTGATACAGGTGAAACATGTCTGACAGGGACTGTCCAACTTTCCTTTTGGCATGCCTCATTGATTTGGGGGAAAATAGGTTTTATTTTGCGCAATAAAGCTTACAGGCTGGGGCCGGTGGGTGGATCAGTTGTCCATGAAACTTTTCCAGTGTTTTTCAGCTATCTTCTTTCTCTGTACATTTTTCTGTAACAAGGCAGGGATCCACATCAAGGCACAAAAGTTCCTCAGGAGAGTGTGGATGAGATTTGTGGAGGTATCATCTCCGCAGTCCTGAGACTGGATGAAGAAGCCATCCCCGTATTTTCCAGTTTTCAGACAGGAAGTAGATTTTAAAGAGAGAAAAATGTATCAAAGCCTGGCTTTTTCTTCCAATCAGTCCCATTACACGCATGACACCGGGAATTACATCCACCCCTCGGCCAGCTCTCCCGTCTACGTCCCATCCACCAGGGTTCCTGCCATGCTGCCTACCCTGCCCTACTTGCAAACCTGCGACTCGCCTCATCAATCTCACGGCCTCAGTGGTCACCACGGCTGGCCCCAGGCCGGCACAGACGGCTCTTCCTTCACGCCCAGCAGCCCCCATCCCTCACACGGGTTCTCTTACTCGCACAGCCCGCCCGTGAGCACCAACACCGGGCGAGACGCAACCTACCAGAGCCCGCTGGTTCTCGGAAACGGAGCTCGTTCGGACCAGTACGGAGGCGCTCTGGTGCGCTCGGTCGGAGGTTCTTACTCCAACCCGTACGCCTACATGAGCCCCGAGATGGCGACGTCCTCCTGGACGCCGGGACATTTCGAAAGCGGAGTGATCAGCCTGCAGGGCCGACAGGGAGGTCTGTCCGGGAGAAGATCCAGTCTGGGTAAGCACATAAATCAAGTTTCTAAAATTATTTCGAAATCCCAGTTCCCTCAGATTTACTGGATTTTTTTATTAATTTTTTTAAACGAAACAATATGAAAGACTGACAATAAATATTTTTTATTCATAAAATAATTTGTCATGATTTGCTTATTTTTAATCTGCTTTTTTTTAACGTTTTTTAATGTTTTCTGTTTTTTAAAAGCCACAAGATCATATTACCGCTTGAAAACACTCGTAAGCTAAATTGTTGCATTTTCCTTCCAAATTTTAGGAGATAATAACAATCACGTCAGTCTATATTTGATTTACTTATTTAATTATTGGCTGCTTAATGTCCCAATGTCAGCATCAATAATAAAAATTGAATATTCTGAACATTCTGTTCCTGAATACGGTATTGTTGTTGCTCCACAATGATTGTTATTGTCTTTAACATGGCAGAGGTTCTTTTCAAACCTCGTTTATCAGTTGTAAAGGCCAGGCGGTTATTTATTACAGGATCTGATAGAGAGGCCTGTAATATAATGCTTGTGTCATGGGATCGGTGATTGAATCAAAGTCCCCTAAACAATCCCACATTAGATTTAAACAATACACATTCATCAAGAAGAGAGTGCCGCTAAAAGAGGATCGATTAAAATGTTAATTTAATTCCCTGTTTTAATCACGAGCTTAAATACACACAGGGAGAGAAAAGCCCAGTGAAAAGGGCCACTGCCGTGACAATGAGAGCGGTTATCACCTTGATCAGACAGTCGAAACGTCTCTAAGTGTAGCCGTCAGCATTTATTTGGAGGCCACGTGTTGGATCGGGGAGGCAGGAGTGTTTGAAGTTCATGATTTTGGAAGAGTTTGATGGTTTGACAACGCTTAAAAATTTTTGACAGATTAATGAAACCCAATTTAACCCTTTAGTGTATTGTTGGTTTAATTAAAGAGTCGACTATTATATTATTTTAGAAAGGCTTAACAGTGAGTTTACATTGGTTTATCCTTTCATTATGTTAACATGATAATTGAACATATATGTTCATAAGAGAATCTCTTGCAGTATTCTTAGTGGTAAAGTATTAATATCCTCACAAACTAATGGGGGATCTCTGGCCAAACATTTGTTAGTGGGCCTTTTTTGTAGGCCCCAGTATACAGTGTTCTAAAACGAGGTTTGACATGGATATTTTCCATATCAGGTATTTAAATTTGTGCACAAAGGAAAACAAAACTAGACTGTGTTTATGGGCTTAAATACTTGGGTAGAGTTTATGGTCAGGACAGTCTTGATAGTTAAAATGTGTTAACAATAAAGTTTTCATCGCCTCTATAAAGAAATAAAAAATAAAAAATATTGGTGCAGTTTTGCTTCTTTCCTGGTTTCTTTTAATTTGATTGACGGGGACGAAACATGCTCTGATGTTTTCTGAGATTGCATTTAAATATTTCAAAAACCATTAAATAATCACTGGGTGGAGCTTAAGTTTAATGATATAGCAATGAAGCGCACAGCCAATTTTTATTTAGGCTGAAGTCCTCACCACTATTCAAACTCCTGCATGACGTGTACGTGCAATTAGTGAATATTTAATTGTCACCCTGGAGTGGTTACAATTGGGGGGGGGTTAAACCGACTCATCTCTTCTACCTCACTTATTGTAAGTACATAAAGTTTAGTTCCTAATAAATTCAACTTCCGATGCTTATTTTCGCACCACGTTGAACCTTACAAGCATAATCTGGTGCATGTTCAATCATCCACGTAAGGAAATCCCAAACAGACCGAAGAAGTCACTTGGATGAGTGACAAAACGTTTCTCCCACTGAAAGCTAGACGTCCAGATTAAGAGAACCAACATTTTGGGACTTGAAAGCTTAAGTTATTTTAATTTGAACAAAAAAAGAAAAAATTGAAAGCAAAGCAAGTCTAACCATGTGGCCATAACAGGCTATTCAACTTATGGGACATTAACTTGTTTTGCAGAGTTCATTTATCTCATCATGGCTAGTTTTACAATTTTACTTCTCACAGATGACTATAAACGGCTGCTAACTCACTTTCTAAGACCAGGCATTTTTTATGTAGTATGTGTTTAAGGGTTGTCATGTTTTAAAGCAATCTGGTGTTTTTTGTTTTGATCTCAAATCCAAATTCTCTTGTCATTATTTCCGACCCTAAGCATTGAAGATGATGACTTTATCTCTAGGCTGACTGTGAATTGGACCGTTTATGAAAACATAAACCCATTAATTCTATAATCTTAAATATGAATAACTAGTATTTCAGAAGAATTTTAGGTTTATATTATTCATGTAAAGTGTTTGGTAATTAAAACGCAATATAGCCCAAACCCGCTGCGCATGCGCTCCTCCTCAGTTTTACTCGCCCTTTATTTTGTGATGAAATTCCTTTCTTCTGGAATGATTAGAAGCACAATCAGAAGTTCAAAGGGTGAGTCCAGGACAGCTGTCCCGACGGACGTGGTCTACTTCAGGTCTGGCTCGCTCCTTCTGTCTTTCTCTGGTTTATCGATGGAGGGATTAGGTATTTGAGCAATTAATGCCAGGAGTCCGCAGTGTGTCAGAAAGTGATGGATGTGGTGGGGGGAGGGCTGCAGCTGATAATGCTCCCCCCAAACAGATTCCTCTATTTGATTCATTCGCTGGAGTTTGAGCGCCCTTCATCATACGGACTGGGTGGGGGATTGTAAGGTGGCAGGTTAAGTTCCTCCCTGGCTATTCATCAGGCAATGGACCGTAGCCACGACCCCGCCACGCACGCCCGCGTACGCTTTAAAAGTTCAGAGGAAGATGTTGTAAAAAGGCATGTAGTCTTTTGAATTTATTAATCTACGTGTACTGGAGAGACGGAAACGCCGTGAAACCACTGAGATCAGAAGTGTTAAGAAGGATATTACCTGTCAGAGGTTAGTCACGTTGGACAAACTAGAACTGGACACGAGCACCAGGTAAACGTTTAGGGATATAATCTCTTAAACTCAAATGAAATAAACTGGCCAATAGCCATGAACTAATCATGGAACGTGCCGAGTTATGGTATATGTGTACATGCAATGCAGATTCAGTCTAATGTGCGTTTTCGCTGTCTGTGTTCAGACCTGATAGACGACATGCCCTCGGAGGGCAGGGAGTGCGTCAACTGTGGTTCCGTGTCGACGCCGCTGTGGCGCAGAGACGGGACCGGGCACTACTTGTGTAACGCCTGCGGCCTCTACCACAAGATGAACGGCATCAACAGGCCACTCATCAAGCCGCAGAAACGACTGGTAAGACTCACAGAAAGATCGAGCAAACAGAGCTTTTTTTTAAAAAAACAAAAACAAAACCCAAAATGGATAGCTATAGCCTATATCACATTTGGGCGATACCGAGCCAGCCTACAATGCCTCATGATTTACATTTTTCAAACCATTCAACAGACTCCAATTTGTTTATTTATCGAATTTTTTAGAATTTTTTAGTTGAATTTATTGTCTGGTGTAATTTAAACTATAAACTATATAAACTATATAAACTGTAAAATAATTTCAGGTATTTAACCATATATATATATATATATATATATATAAGGGCCTTTCCGGGATTTTGTTTTTCGATGGATTGTACACACCTGGATTGTGTGTTGCACTTTAATGTTGCAATGGGAGAGCAGAGCCAGCAAAATAATCAAAGCGATTAATGAAGAAAACGATCTTGAAAATAAAAGATTATTATTTATTCTAATAAGAAATTTAAAAAGAAAAAACATTTTCAAGTACCTTAAAAACATTACCAGCACATAATCAAAAAGCCTAAAAACGCAAATTCATATTTCATCTTTGACACACTTGAATTATATTTTTACCACAAAGTTTAACAACTATACTTTTTTTCTAGTGCTGTAAGCTGTTGTCTTGTTTTTTTTGTTGTTTTGTTTTGTTTTGTTTTGTTTTTTGGGGGGGTTGTTTGTTTCCCCCCCAGAGGCTATAATTATTCATCATTTCTAGACATTTTTTTTAAATTGTTTTGTCCTTAAAATCTTCGAACAGGCTAGCATAACGTCTCTGCCATCCAACTGGGGTAATTGCATGCAACAATTATCATTTAAGTGCCTGGAACCATGAGACATGTTTGATTGTAATATAATGAGAATAAACATTCTGTTGAGAAATTTTCTCTCATGGCTTATTCATCATGCAGCGCTAATGGAAATTACATTACACATTAAGGCTTTTATAGCTTTTGATAAGCTGGTTACAAACTGAATCTGCAGTTATCTTAAGACTTTTTTCTTCAGTCTACAGTTTAAAAGAACCAAACATGTTCTATTTATGTTGATATAAATACAGCAAATCATCACTCTGGGGAAAGCTGGGATAAAGAAAAATAAAAATGCAACTTTTGCTTTAAAATTTTTTCTGTTTGTTTTTGTAATCTGATATTATTTTAAAAAACAGTTATTCCAATGGCACTTCATTTATAAAAATTAAAGTATCTTACAAAATTATCAAAAGAAATCCAAAAATTCCCTATAAGCAAAGACTTGATAACAATGAGGAGAAAACAAGAGGACAACTGAAGTAGCTAAGCAGGGATTCAGATAACACCTATGCTTTCCTTAACTGGCCAAGTTATATTGTTATTAGTGTATAAAGTTAAATGTTGAAATTAACTACTGGTAATCAGCAAAATAAGCAGAAACACATCATTGTGAAAGTATTACATCTTCAATAAGACACTTAATAAACACTTTATCGTGTGACTTAGGTCTTTATGCCCAGATTCTTTGGTAGATCTAACATATCTTGTTTCTCGTTTTAAAGCAGATATTGATTAGAAAGCATTCATAAAATGTGAAAGGCAATGTTAGTGCATGGAGGCTTCAAGGGCTCTGTATTTCCCAGGAACTTCCAGCTCCAGAGCAACTGTGACTGTCAGCTACCCAACAAACTATTTCCACAACAAGGCTTTTTTTTCTGTTTTTTATTTGTCCTGTGCTGACCTTGCCCTTGATACGAGCTGTTTTTAGACAAGTTTCTGCATAGCAACGTGACTTTCTGCTGCTGCCACTTTTGTTTCACCCCAAACCAAACAGATATTCACACTTGAAAGAATTATTTATGTTGCCTTAGCATGTTGCCCAGCTAATGAGTTATTTTCTCTTTTGCATGGGCCTGGAGGCATTCATCATTGTTATACCAAACATACCAGCATCCTGCAATTCACTGGAAAAGTTGAGGGAACAGCTTAACGCCTATTTCTCAAACCTTACTTCAAGATGTGATGTGTGATTTCAGACAATTGATAGTTTGCCATTCAAATATGTCCTCCTGCAGCAGACCACATCACGCCGGGCCGGCTTGTGCTGCACTAACTGCCACACCAGCACCACCACACTGTGGAGACGCAACGCTGAGGGAGAACCTGTCTGTAATGCCTGTGGCCTCTACATGAAGCTGCATGGGGTAGGCCATGCTAAAAGGCTCTTTTAGCAAGCTTCTTGCTCCAGCAGGGAGCAGCTCATTATTTGCACAGTGTAAAACCTCTCCAAGGGCACTGTGGTCACTGTTATCAGAGTGTGGGAGGAGAGGTTGTGTGGGTTGTCATGACACTGTAGCCTCTGTTGTATTAGGGCCTGGGAGGTACACTCAACTTATTTGTGTTGCTGTATTCCCTCCAGGTGCCCAGACCTCTCGCCATGAAGAAAGAGAGCATTCAGACAAGGAAGCGCAAACCCAAGATGCCTAAAAATAAAACATCCACAGGTAGGTCAAACAGACACTAAAATATGAAGGACGTTGTGTAGGGGGGGAAAAGCTGGTTAATGAAAGCAGTGTACTTCATGTGAGTGGCTAGTAACAAGAAATGAAATAAACAAGAAAAACAAAAAGATTGTGCCAGAATTGTTTGAGAATCTGCCTTCTCTAACCCTTCCTGGGTTAAAAGTTTTCCAGAATCCACAAACCATTCTGATAAGTATTTCAATGTATTAACATAATCCCTTAGCTCATTTTATCGTCCTGCTGATCCTCTAGGATCTATCACCTCTGACACTGGCTCCCCAACCTCCCTGTCAGTCTCAGAGCATGCTTCCACTATTAAGAGTGAACCCAACATGGCCCCATCACCCTATGCTGGACAGACTGTCACATCTGCCACTCAGGTAAAAGGCTTTCCATGCAAATTCTATATTTGACTGTGTAGAGACTAAATTAAGCAGCAATTATTTAAACAATTGCTCATTAGATTTTAGTTTTGCCTATTCTTTTGCGCTTTTTTATGCATCCTTTATTTCTTTTTAAACCTGCCTTGCATATGACTAGTAAGTGGTAAATGAAATTTGCTGAAGTGTCTGTGAAAAATAACTGTCTAGATGCCTCTCCAGATCCCTCTGCCAATGGCTTGCCAACTATTTGAAATTTCTCAAGCTATTAAAGGCCATTCAGAAATGTCTGACCTTTATCAAAATGCTCCTTTCAGTTTGATTCAGACATGCTAAAACCATTTCAATAAGAACAATGGTACAAAAGTGACTGTAGGAAGTAGCCATGTTTAAGACTTTAAGCTCTGTCATGCTTACAAAAAGAGATGTGAAAGAAGAGGTAGCTTAAAAATTCCAGGCAGTGAATGCATAAATGTTGAAAGTCTGAAGGATTTTCATTGCTTTTCTACTCCCAAACTTCCACAGATTTCTGTTTGCAGTTTAATCTACTGGTTCCAAATTATCTTGTCGATGAAATGGATATAGAGCCTAATGTGCTATAATCACATGCATACTTAACATCAACAGGACTCCATTCATTCAGTTACTGTAAAGAAATGTTATGTCTAGATTGCTTAAAGAAACATTAAATTAATACATTAGATTTCAATCAGATAAATTTAAAGGGGTGGAAAGAGCATATCTGCAATGGACTAAAATCATTACTTCCGGGGATACTAGCACTACCCAGTCCAATCAGCTAGCCAGTCACATCCATAGAATGTACTAGTGCATTTTTAGAAAAATAAAATTTTGGTGAATATGATGTTTTGTTTTGTAGTAATTTAAAAATGTAAGGTTTAATATATTCTATATTCATTTTATATAAAGTGAAATAAGTGAATACTTTTTTGTTTTACTTTTGATGAATATGGCTTATAGTTCATGACAATCAAGAGTCAAATGCCAAAGAAATGAATATGTTTAAAGTGCAGTGTGAAGTTTTCAGTCTTTCATGGTTTGGAATACTATGTTCCCTGCTGGTGTTGGTGGTTGGTTGAAATTTGACACAGCCAGGAGATTTTAGAATACTCGCTTAAGACACTTGCTTTAGAATATGCTTCCATCTGCAGATGCTGCAGAAGCTTTATGGAGATTCCAATTTCCTTTTCCACAAGGAATCAGCACCTGCCCGCAGTGCCAAAACTACTTCCCAGTGGTTTGTTTACCAATTTTTTGACCGTGCTTGATTGGCCAACCAACTTCCCCTGACCTTATCCACAAAGAGAATCACTGGGGTATTGTCAAGAGGAAGATGAATACCAAAAGTAAAATTCAAAAGTAAAGATGGCTGCTCCCAAAGCAGTCTAGGCTTAAATAACATCCCAGGAATTCCACAAGCTGATTGCCTCTTTACCACAATGCACTGATGCAGTAAGCCATAGTAAAAGAGCCTTAACAAACTACTGGGTACATAAATGAACATGCGTTTCAGAGGTTGAATATTTCTGTAATTTTTGGTGTAAATCCTTTTTTGGTTGATCTTCTGAAATATTCTGATAATTTGAGATACTGTGTTTCTGATTTTTGAGCAATAAGCTGTAATCACCAAAATTTTAAACAAAGGCTGAAATATTTCATTTTACATGTAAGAAATATAGACTATATGAAACTTTGCCTTTTTTTAATGAAGTTACTAAAAACAGAAACTTTGACAATGTTGACATTTTTGGAGATGCAGTAGAATATAAAGATAGGTGAAATTTCTGGGTATGAAAAGTGAACACAATGCATAACTGCCTTCAACCTACAATTATTCCAATGGTCAGCAGAGGGCGACTTCTCTGGCTGCAAATACACATCTGGTTGTATGTAAGTCTATGGAAAAACTGTCCTTGCCTGCCCTTATAAGACCTCATCAAACACTTTCTTGATAGGTTTATGGGTGAAATGACTAGTTTCAGGTAATTTTGAGCAAAACATGATGCTCATTTTGTGAAAATAAAAGTGGTATTTTGTTACTGTCTAAGTAGTCATTTTTTGAATGTCTTTCATTCCTGTAGACTGTTTCTCAGTTGGACAGCACAGCCTCAGGACATGTGGACATTAAATATGAGGATTTTCCATTTACTCCGACCTTCTTGGCCCCACAGAATTCCTGGTGTGCGCTGTCTCAAGCATGAACAAGCTCTGCCACGAGAGCAATACTGACCCGATTTGAGCTATCAGTGAAGCCATCAGGCCTGAAACTTCTCCTTAACAACTCTGAAGCTGTGGAGGGCCAACAGTGGGTCATAACCAGACAGTTATGACCCACTGTTATCAAATGGGGCTGCACAATTTCATTCAAGGACATCTAATGTATTTTCTATATTATATATTGTAACACACTGGCTATGTAACGGAAGCATAAACAGCTCTCCTGGACTGCATTTTTGAGGGATGCATGTGAACTTTCCAAAGACTCTGGACTGGCCCTGGCTTTTCTAAACTCATATCTAGCAACTTCATTTCCTCAGAGGGACAACAACTACTACCTATTGCTAAAAGATGTTGCTATTTTTGGCAATAATCTACACAGCACACAGCAAACCAATGCAAGGACGATTGAGTGGGATTTTATGAGCTATAACCCCTATAGCCCCCTTTTTTTATGACTTCCATCCAACTTCGTGTGGATCATTTGTTGCTTCAGTCTGAAATCGTCAGAAGGGAAAGCAAAGTTTGTTGTTAATGGTTATGCACAAAATATCTTGGTTAGTTTTGGACAAGATCATATTTTTTTATTGCTTAGTAAAAGCTCCAGACTTTGTTTCTCAGGTGCCAAGTTCCACCTCTTCTATAGGTAAGAAACACCTGGCACATTTTATATGCAATTATTCATATAGCTATTAATGCTACTAAACTTTAAAACATAACTAAGGGTCATAGCAACTTGCAAAGACTCCTCATAACAGTTTCATTCATGTTCCTTAATGTCACTATTGTGTTAAAATGTCACAGGTTTCTATGAAGTTTCCAAGAACATATTTTCATGTTGTTGTCACTGCAAAAAAGAAATCTAGAAAATGCCCTTATAGCTGTTGAACATCTCTCATTCCCTTGTAGATAATTAACTTTTATAGGCACATTATTTGTGTTGAGATAAGGACAGTTAAAAGTCATTGTAGACACTAAAACCAGCCAGTTATGACCCACTGTTCTCCATGTAGAATGGCTTTTGTGTTGTATGTGTCTGGGCGGTGATGCTTAGATTATGTTAGATTTATTTTTACAAGAAACAGAAGAGATAAAATGCATCCTGCAAGAGTTATTTGAAAACCAGGAGCAGTCATTTTAATTCTGTCATGACTGCATATCAGAATTTTTACAATTTTACTGCTCTAAAATTTGATCTTAATGAAAGTGCAATTATTTTTTTTCTTTGAAGACAAAACAAAGTGTGAAATTGTTGTGAACATTATCTAAATTTATTATCTATATTTTGTTAATATGTAAGGAACTGTTATAATTTTGTTAAGAGCTTTTTTTTTTCTTCAATGCTCTTTGGAAATCTGTTAAGTTTAATAAAACTGATTCAAATCTGATGAATGGAATGATTTTTGTATGTAATACATGAATCTTTATTGTACAGGTGAATTGCCTGCTCAGCATCACTCCAATTTTATTCATGTATTAGAACATTTTTTTAATTGTTTTTCTGATAGGTGAATATTTTGAAAATGTAATGTTTTCAACACTTTATCAATCATACTGGTGAAATTGTTCACCAACTAAAACATTTAATTAAAATAATTTAAGCTACTCTATTTTAGCTACTCAATAAAAGTGTTACTACTTACAGATGTATTATTTTTAGTTGCAGCTCAACCTGTTAGCCATTACACATACACATATACATATACATATACAACCTTGCTTTTCTTACCATTATGATTTCCAGCTATTTCAACAGTCAATCCCAATACTTATAGATATTTTTACTTTTTCATACACATCAATTTTTGGGTCAGTATTTCAGGCTATGGTCCATGCTTGATAAAGTAGTGTTTGTAAAGTAAGTGTTAGTAAAACTGTTAATAGAAGCACAAACTGGGAAGTCTTGTGGCAAATTAAGCACAATTTAAAGTATTTTGATCTGATTTGACTTTATTTTTTTCTTTTTATTGTTGCAATGACCATTAAAAGGAAAGTTAATTTGGATAATGTTTCAAAAATAACTGTCCACATAACTGACAAGAGGCATTTTATGGCCAGGGATTTTATACTACTTTGCAAGATTTACTTTTAGAAAGATTTTAGCAAGGAGAACTCCACACTTTGAGTATACATGTCAGTTTTTTCACTGTCTTGCAATACTTGTTTTGTGCTTCCACAGTTGTGGCTATTTGTGCAGGTATTAGTCTACGGTGGGCCTATGCAGAGCAGTTTTAAACCTACACAAATGTGCTCCTGTGCAGTCCTCTAAAAACCCAACATCATGTAACTGTGTTTAGGCTAATTGCTGATTGGCTGACAAAAAAGGCTGGAACAGAGATGGAAAAACAGATTTCTCTTGTTCTGGGGTCAACCAGCAATGGAAGAAGCGCAAAAAAACAAACAAGCATAAAAAATACAGCATGAAAACACACAGACAGTGGCTTCAGTGGACACTTCATTCTTTTTAACATTGTTTCCCCTCAGCTCTTCTCCAGGCCTGCCTGAAGGGCCAACAGCAACCCGAGGAAGAGTATCCCAAAGACAAATTGTACCACATACTTTGGACACTGCCTCCATCTGGCAAGAGACATTATCTGCAGGTAAAAAAGCCTGTCCATAGCTCCCTACTAACTGCCAACGCAGTGCCAACAGTGAACCATATTCAGCACATAAGCTGGATCACCAGTGCAGTGAATTGCTCATTATAAAAGGTGTCAGAAAACTGAGTGTTGGTTTACAGCTATATTGCTTTGAACCAATTAGATTATTTCTTATGATCTTTATAAATGCACACATAAATGTGTATCTGTGGATTACTCTTGTTTTAGTCAATAATCCATAACTTAATTTATTTCTACCAGCTCATGTGAACTTCATTTATACGGACTTGCAACAGAAAGTCAGGTTAATGTTTATTTTAAATTTACCCCAGACTGGGATCACAACAGTCTTTCTTCCAAAGGGCAAAGGTGATTATTGTTAACCATAACATTGTATGTTTTATGACTATTTATTTATTTATTTTTTAACTTTTTCAATCCAAAATCATTTTTGACATTTCATGCTTCCCGTGCTAACTTCTGAATACATGGAATTTAAACTATCAGGTGACTTTCTCTTGATTCAGATCCCTGGTCCACCATCATTGTGCATTTCTAATATTACTGCTTGCCTTCTATTTGCCACTGGTGATTAGGCTTTACTGTATACTTTCATGTATATGCTTGCATGAATTCTTATTTTTGTGTATATAAGCAGGGTGTGTTCCCTTGTTAGTTGTTTAAGCCAGCACTGTCGATCAAAGGTTGCATTCCAATTCTGCTTTATGATAGCTGGGTCAGAATTAGCTGCACAGTCTCGGAAAATACAGACATGTCAGCAACAAGGCTGCTGCTTTACTGCTGCCGTGGCGACATCCAGGCACCACCAGTAATGCCCAGCTTTATGACTGGCCAAGATTTTGCTGTCTTATCTGTTGCTGGGAGAGGCCTGTTACAGTGTGATGTGAAGGTGCAGACACATGAATTTTTAGCGTGGGAGGGAGAAGAATAAATTGGGTGCTCAAAATGAATTCCAGGAGATTTTTCAGAACAGGAGGGCATTCTAACAAATTTCACTTGTTTCAGGTAGTACCACACCATAGTGTTACCCACAGAGAGTGGCAATTTTGTTTGAAGTTTTTGAAGTTTTGTTACTTTATTCTCTTTGAAGATATTACAATTAACTTTTCTGCCATAATGTTGAGGTTTAAATTGATGCAGGAGAATATGAGATACTGTATCCTAAAAGTCAAAAGATATGGGATCTTACATTTTCCATAATGTACCAAATTATTTCTCTATATTAAGCCATTTATGTTTGGTAAATACATTTTCTCTCCACCACAACAAAACATTACTTTATCAAACAAATGTCGCCACTTTAACTTCACATACTAGATCTATAACTATCGACGGGAAGTTGAGCGGCTGGTACTCTGGTGCAGTCAACACAACCTGGAGCTGAACACACTTAAGACTGCAGAGATGATAGTGAACTTCAGGAGACATCCCTCAACACTGCTCCCTCTCACTATATCAGACAGCCCGGTGTCTACTGTGGAGATCTTCAAGTTCCTGGGTATTACCATCTCCCAGGACCTGAAGTGGGAGACTAACATCTCCTCCATCCTCAAAAAGACCCAGCAGAGGATGTACTTCCTGAGACAACTGGGGAAGTACAGTCTTCCACAGGAGCTGCTGACCCAGTTCTACACTGCAGTCATTGAGTCTGTCCTGTGCTCCTCCCTCACAGTCTGATATGGAGCAGCCACTAAACAGGACAGGTGCAGACTGCAGCGGACTGTACGAGCAGCAGAAAAGATTATCGGTCCCCCCCATCCTCCATCCAGGACCTGTACCTCACAAGAACCAGGAAACGGGCAGGGAAAATCATCACAGATCCCTCACACCCTGGACACAGACTTTTTGACCTGCTGCCTTCTGGCAGACGGTATAGAAGCCTGCAGACCAGGACCACCCGACACAGGAACAGTTTCTTTCCCCTTGCTATTT
>VVHJ01022035.1:1756-12339 GCA_015107715.1 Tylochromis polylepis
TGACTCGTTCCTCTCAGCATGGACAATGTAGAATTAGAAAAAAAAACAACTCTGACACCCTATGGAGGTTAACAGTGTTCACCCAGCTTTCTATAGTTATTTCTTATATGAACTTTGGATCTTGCTAGACATTGTCTGATACAAATAAGTATGCGTGCATTATTTGAGAGTAGTATACATAGTGTCAAAACTAACCAATGGTGTTCATATTAGAGAATTTTGACAGGCGTCCTGTTTTAAATAGTGGGGATGAAGACTTTGTGAATAGTGTCTCCATCCTCACCCTTATTTAAAGAGCCAATATTTATAAGGTTCGCAGAAGCTGCAGGCAGACAGAAAGGCGCTGCTTGCCCTTCACATTACAGAGGGGAAATTATGCTAAAAGCATCATTAAAGTGCCTCCATGAAGTGAATCCCAAATGTTTATGATAACACAGTGCACACACCGGCCCATCAACCAGTAGTCACTGGCGAATGCTTCAGATGGTTTAACGGTGTGAAACGAACCGGAGTGTTCAGTCCTCCTGCTCGTTCTCTCTCCCCCTCTCATGCATTCTCGCTTTCACTGCCTTTCGCTTGCTCTGTCTCCTCTACTGTCTTTTTCTTTCTCTCTCCTGGGGAAGGTTTTCTGTCAATATCACATTTATAGTTATGTGAAATGCACGGATCCCCATATGGGTGGTCTGCCGTCAGTCAGCAGCCTTCTTATTATCCTTTAAAGGTGACTTCACTGATGTCTCAGCTCCACTGGCACCCGGGACACCACCGTTCAGCTCAACACAGGGTGACCTCTGTATGATAATCAAAGGGACTTAACGGTGCTCTCACAGTTGGTTACTGACAACAGCTAGCCTAGCAGGGCCAGCCAGTATGGGTTAAATCTGGAGAAAATGTAGCTGGAATGCAGTGCATTGTGTATACCGAAGGATAATTGCAAAGACTTTGGGGATGCAGGTGCTCACTCAGCAGCATCATTCACCTCACCGTTCGCCACCTTGAATGCAGTGCCATTTCCCCTCTGACATCCACCTCAGCATTTGTTCACAAAACATATGGTGTCAGTGTGGTGATCAGCATTTTCCCTCATAAGCCGCCATCAACTGAGACATCCTTATGATTATAGTCCCTCACAGCACCTCATGTTCTTACATAGTTTTTGCTCAAATTTTATGGATCTAAAGGATGCTTGTCAGCACATAAGTATAGTTTGGACATCACCATAACCTGTAGGTTTAGTACTGATTTTCCTGCAAATGTCCCTTTCTTTCCTCACCAATTCTCATCTCCCTGAAAGTATGGTATGACCACTCCAACATTATGTTGACCCCCCCTTACTGTTGGCATGTTTACCTTTAATCGTAGTGCGTGTTGAATTTGAATCAGTCTTACTCTACAGTGTTCATAATGTTACATTGCCAGATGTCCATATGGAAAAGTTTCAAATAATGATTTAAACATACAAAGCAATCCCCAGTTTCAACTTTCTTTTAACTTATCACTTTTTTAAAAAAATTTATAAAGCACAACACACCCACAAGGTCAAACTACACTGGTAGTCTGGTAAACTGGTTTTGGGCATTTAATGCATCCCAGCACAGAAATAACCAACAATACAAGGATGTGTTTTTTTGGCAACAGCAGAATAACATTTTAGTAGAGTCCTGATTATAGATGCACTGATTGCAATTTTCGTGGTTGATTCCAATTTCCAATTTTTTTTCTAAGTGTGACCTCCTGATGCCGATTTTTGATGATTCCAGTTTTCTTTCTAAGAGCTATAATAGACAGGGTGTGCGAACAAAAACATATTGTCTTCTGTGCAAACTTATTTTATTTTTGTCGTAATAAAGGAAGTTAAACTTCCAAGGTGAAAATAAAGTCCTCTGCTAATGCAAAGACGTACAAATAATTCACAGAAAATGAACTGTTGTACATCCACCTTTACCTGACCTATTTTACCTTATCTAACAAAAGTAGGAGCAAAAGATTTATGTCACAAAACAAATGTCAGGTACTTACATCATTTTCCAGTATGCTTATAACTTCACCAGATAACAGGACATCCACCCTTTTCTCATGTTCACTCATTGCCGTAATTTTCCTCATAACTGCTTTGATCCTTTGCTCATACCGAGGCTGTTAACTTGTGGCTGGCTCTGAGCTCTGGATAACTTTAGCCACTTTAAAGTTTCTTTAATTTCTGTGTATAACCAGGTGAGGGTGATTTAAGTGTCTAATTAGTTTTGTTGTTTCAAACATTTTCATGGTTATTCTCCGCCGTGTTTTACTTTTGGGAATTTTGCATCACTCACAGCGAAGATCCTCCACACCACAACATGTTAGCATGTAACTGTTAGTCTATACATGTCAGTTTGCCTGTGCTGTGTACATGTTGTGCATGCATTTAAGTGACTGGCTCATAATTGGGCGTTTATGGTGCTGACGAGTCGGTCATCGGTCCATGACGAAAACAGGAAATTAGACAATTCCTGTTCCTGGCTGGTCAATTGGTGCATCTTTAGTTATGATGATATTCATTTTCCCCTTGGTTTGACATATATTCCACATAAGTACACTTACTCACTGTTTGATACTAAGGAGAGAGTAGTAGATGAGGTGCTGCCCTTGGCAGGTTTACATAATATCAGCTAATCAGAATGGTAAATGGACTGATTCTTATATAGTGCTCTCCTGGAGTACTCAAAGCGCTCTATACAACATGCCACATTCACCCAATCACACAAGCACTATACTATACTCCTTCTATACTTTAAGTGCTCCAACTACCATTCACACATTCACACTCCAATGGATGCATTGGAGAGCAACCTGGGGTTAGCCCAAGGATATTTGGCATGCAGACTAGGGGGAGCCAGGGATCGAACCACTAACCTTCCGATCAGTGGATGACCTGCTCTACCACCTGAACCACAGCCACCCAGAAGAAATTTTACTTTTAGGAATGTTAGCATGTAACTGTTAGTCTATACATGTCAGTTTGCCTGTGCTGTGTACATGTTGTGCATGGTCAGTGGTCAGAGCTAATATGTTTCTAGCACAGGCCCAGCTGAGATGCTGAAAGCATGAGATTGGGGGAGGAAAAAAAGAGTTATGAATCATGCAGGGCTACTTGTCCCAAATAAAAAAACATAGTGGTGAAATTTGCATATGTCCACTTTAAAAGAATTAAGTTCAGTAAAGTTGTGCATTTCTGCTGATTTATTGAAAATGCCTGACAGTATAAATGAGCTCACAAATGTTTTTCCATGATGATTTTGACTCTTTTTTTTTCTTCTCTTTTTTTAAATTGGCCTAAAATAGAATGACGTGAATGAAGAAATATGTTGACACCTGTTGAAATATGCAGTGCAGGGAGATAACGACTCCTAAAAAGAAAGAGATGCATCTGCAAATACACAACTTTTTTTTAAAGTGTAGTTAGCACCACTGTGGCTCAGCACACCATCCCCCTCTTGTTTTTCCTGCAGAAGTGGTACTTTTGAAGGGCAAAGCGAGTGAGAGTGAGACGGACCATCTGACAAGCACTGGCTCCGAAGCACCTCTGTTGGCTTCCACTGTCTCTGCCGTCTAATTACGCTTCAATCATCCACGGGAGCACTGCATGCGGTAAATTATTTTGCAGAGCAGTGCGGAGACGTGCCGAGCTGCGAGCATGAGAGAAAATGAGAAATAGAGACCAAGTACAAATCAATAAGCGCTCAAGTAAAAAGAAAAAAAAAAACACAAGTTAAAAAGGTAGGAAAGTTTATGAGAATAATGGAATTAAGAGAGAGACAAAAAAGTGAGAGAAACTGCGGCACTACATGGTGAGAATGAGATCCCTGTCTCTCATAATGTCACCTCCATACAGCCGGGTTTAGATAAGTGCAAATGAACAAAGTTACAAACTTGTCATTTAACCAGGCAGAGAGGTGCATGAGAAAGAGATGCATCGAGAGATGTGGAGTCCTCTCCCACCTACTCCACTTTTATATGTTGCCGAAACTAGCAGCCAGCTGTGTAAATGAAAGCATGAATAATGTTAGAAACTCACTTGAGGTACTGCGTAACAAAGCCTTGGTTTAAGCAGAGTAGGTGGTGACTGATACATGTGTTCCCCTCGGGGCTTACTAAAGCTGTATACGCCTACTACCGAGATCGAGCGGTACTACGAACACATACTCGTACACTCACATTGGCTCGTCTCTATTCACCTGATGCTGACACCAGTTCTTATACATGCTTATGCCCTTCCTGTGCCAATGAAAACTAAATGGAAAGACTGAGATCTTCAGGGTTCACAAGATTTCCTCATATCTCAGTGTCAGAGTCTTTGTTGGCCTGATAGCCTGCGGTAAAACTCCTGATTCTGGTTGCCTGCAGACTTTGGATGGAGTCTCTGCTGCAATTCGGCTGGGTTTGCTTGTCGGAATACAAATAATGTACATATCAACTATTACTGTACAAAAAGACTTGTTTGAATTTATATAAAACACAGTTGTTTCATAATTTACGCATTGTAATGTATCGGGAGCTTATTGAAACACGTTGTTTCACTAGTTTAGTTTGCCCTACATTCATACACCCAATACTCAAAAGTACCTGCTGGATTTGCAAGTTTGAAACTGGTGTATGCTAAGGGGAAAACACCAACATTCCAACAGTACTAGAGTAGTACAGTATATGCCTGCTGCTACATGAAAGATGGCACAGATACTGAGGAACCATTTGGGAATTACTGCCATTTTTTCTTAAGAATATCAGTCTGTCATTAGGTTATTTTTTATTGGTTTCCACTCTCACTACAAAAGTGGGTCTAATTAAAGTACAATTTGCAGTGGTTGTATTTATGTGTGTATAAATAGCGCTTGTTCTGTTCCCAAATTGCTCCAAAATGGCCTTGTGTCTAAATTGTAGCCTTAATAAAGAATAGTAAAGGCTTGCATTCTCAGTACGCTCAATGCTGCCATGCTTCCTTTGAAGCAAACATAAATATGGCTTTTTCAGGTCTGGTAATGGCCACAGTGTGCAGTTATTAGAATCTCTTTGATGTGGCAACTGTGCCAACCTGCTCGGTGTCTCTGTGAATTGATCTGGCTCAATTAGTGAGCCCGCAGAGACAACGTTCAAAGGACTGGGCTTCCACGCTCAACACTGACACATAGACCAGGTGAAACGCTTTGCATTCATTTACGCACCTGGCCCTGAGAAGATAACCTGTGAATAGTGGTGAATATTGGAAAATCAATGGTGCAGCTTGAGTTTCAAGCAAAGCTTTCACCAAGAATGTTTGGTGCATTCTTTAACTAATTTCCCACAGCTATGGGCTTAAGTGGGATTTAACTAAATAACTTCTAAACATGCTTCACAGTCTGCTCACTCTACTTTATAACTGTGTGCTTCTTCCCACAAAGCTTACATGCACACTCATATTCTACTAAGGTAACAATATGCACCTAATAATATTTCCAATTTGATACTGATCATTTAAATAATATGTTCACTGTGGTTATTTCACGCTAGACCTCATTGTACATCTGCTGTATTGCGTGTAAAAGAAAGTTTTTCTAGCTAGAAGATGCACTGTTAAACACTTCCTAATACTTGGTAACAAAGATGCTTTTGAATGTACGCTTTTCAGAAGAGGGTCAAAGGAACTAAAGAGTGAGGATTCCATCACTCAGGTCAAACAAGGCTCTCTGGAAATAGTAATATTAGGGTGATGCTGAATGTCATTAATTGTGTACACAGCTTATTAGGAATATTGTCTTTTTTTTTTTGGAATAAAGGAAAAGAGTACATTTTCTGTATGCAAATGTAGACACTCTGGCCTCTCTTCCACCCTTCGTCTCTCCCCTGATTCAGCTGACCTATTTCAATTTGTCTTCATCAGTCATACCAATTAACTCAGGGATTAGATTCCTCAATGCCAGCCACCCCCAGTCCTCCCTATATACCACTAGCTCTACAGTCCCTCTGTTCCTCCATCCAACCCTACCACTGCTTTTTCTCATGATTTTGTGTTTTGGAAATCTTTGATACCTCTGCACAGCTGTGTATATTATGCTACAAAAAGCGCACTTCATGGATTTTTTTTCTCTTTGTTACTTATTTGCATTCAGAGATATAACTAAAATGTCTTGTTCAAAGTAATACATCATAGTATACTAAAACCACCAAGCTTCACTATTTTCACTATTTCACTATTAGGTTTCACTATTACAGGATGTTTCTTTTTATAGAACAAAACTCCAGATGATGAAGTACAATGATTGTTCACACATTGAACGTATAAAAAGGTATGTGTGTAATTTCACAGAATGCACTGTACTCTTGAGTGTGCATTGATTGAGTCACATAGTATGCATACCTCCAACAGAATGTAATATTTTGTCCTCCCTCCAGGATCATTCAGTAAATTCACACAGAAAAGACAATAAGTAGGCTTCTGCATCATTTGCACAATTTTCCGCTGTACAGCTATGAGCAAACACTGGGGCTTTTTTTAATGATTTGTTTATTCATGTGTTCACCATGCTAATGTAAATCTGCAAGATCTGCATTACTGGCGAATATTTAATACACGATGCAGACTGACAAACGTGTTGGTGAAACAGTACATTGCATTTTTATACTTTTTATATAATGATAGAGCTTTTTCAAAATATGAAACTATGAAGAAAAAAAAACAATGAAAAAAATAACTTTCATTGAGGGTCAGTTTCATAACTAAGAAGAAAAAACTCAAAAATACCAGTGAAGAATATACTAAATTAAATAGAGCATTGCTACTTAGTCAAACATAAAGAGTGACTAAATTAAAACACAGCACCTTAAATTCATCTTTAATTTACCAGAAAATGGCATTTGATTAATGACCACTGCAGCTGCAGAAGTCTGTATGCCAACTTGAACTGCTTATATCCAGTTGCACGCTTGTGTGAGTTCGCATTCCAGTCGCACTGAGTGTCACTCTGCATAAGTCATATTTAATAGTAGGTTTTGGGGCTGAAACACAGTTAGTCAGATTAGAGACTGTATCTGTGCTAACTCTGAAACAGAACTGCCAGGAAAAACTGTGGTTCAATTACAGAGAGACCAATGACACGTACTTAGAGGTGCGGGATGTTGTGTATAGTGACAGTGCTAATATTTTCATGGCCCCTTATCTATGGGCTTCCCAGCAATGATCAGGTGATCAGTTTAGTTTTTACAGATTGATGTGATAGCTGAGCTTTGATTTCCCTCACTGCCTCTTTTCTGTTTAAAAAGAGTAACATCAGACACGCCTCTTTCTTTTCTTTAGCCAGCTGTCCTCAAACCATCATCTTCCACTTTCTTTATTAAGACTCATCTCTTTTATCCTTCCTTTATCCTTCCATAGCATCTCATCTTGCTCACTGCTTTCCTCTCTATGTCCCTCTTTAATGAATTCTATGGGCATGCGATGTTAAATTACACTGACTGTTTCCATTTCCACCGGCTTCAATCATATGTGAGAGGTCTGTAGTAGAAGGGGAGCCGTGAGTCCAGGCAGGGCAGATCAGGGCGGGAGTTGATGAACCAGCTCTCTGACACGAACACAGTCGCTCATTCTGCCTAATGAGAAAAAGGAAAAACCAGAGCAAGGAGTCCTTTTTTGTTTCCTCCATCCTTTTCATCTCACTGGCTCGGCTCCCATGAGTCCTCGTGTGTGAACGTTTCCTTGCAAGATGCGGCAATAATGCCGTTTCACATCAATATATCAAACACTCATGATTGTGCTTTTTTTGGTTATTTTTTCATATCTTTTATCTTTGCTCTTTCTTGATCGACTGAAAAGGAAAGCATCTTTAGAAAAAAAAAAAGAAGCTCAACAGGGGACTTGCCCTTAAGACCTCAGGACTAGTACTGACATATCTTGTATGTACACACACTGCAACAGAAAGAAAGAAGAAAAATACAGCTTAAAGACGGGTGGGGCAGATGATCTTTTACCTGCAGTTTTCTCCAGGGTCTGGATGAAATAAGAGATGGTCAGCACTTCAGAGACAGAAATTGAGAGGGGGCAGGTAGATGTATGGCACACGGGTGTCTTAGCCCCCTCTGAGGTGATTTCAGATCATTACCTCTCCTTCAGTGTCTCACCTCGAAAACAAAACATCAGCACATTCCTAAAATCCACTCCAAGGATCTCTAGCAGGCAAAGAAAGTCGCACACATTTTTTTCCCGGCCTGTTTCAAATTATTTACTAATTGTTTTCTTGCTAAAGTTATTCCTCTTCAACCGCACAATTTCATCTTGCGTGTTTTAATAAGCAATTTATTTGAGAATGGTGCAACAACAAGAAAGCCTGTCATGCAAGTGCTGATTTTTCCCGCACTTGTATTTTTACAGTATATCGACTTTTATCTGAAAGTCACCAGATTCTCCACTGCCCTTTTGTTTACGCACGGTGTCAGTATTTTGTCTGCATGCATTGTGATGGGTGTTGCGCGACTTTGTTTTGTTGTATTGTCGGTTCCTCTCTCTCTCTCCTGTTATCTCCATTTGTCTTTGTTATGTCTGTCACTGTTTCTCGTTCCTCCACTCCACCCATAAAAGCAGCTGTTCTGTTTCCTTCACTTACAGTATGCTTGATGTTTGGCATGAGTGCTGGTTTGTCGCGCTTTGTTTGTGATGTATTGGGTTTTGTGTGTGTGTCTGTGTGTGTGTTATCTCCATATTCTTGATCCCATCTTGGTGTTGCCACTGTGTTGTGTGGGGCTCATCTTGCCTCCATCTCCGGTTTTATCTTTGCATTATCGTTTCAGTCGTTCTCATGTTATCAAATTGCACGATCGAGCTGGTGACCTCTCTTTCTTGACATCGCCTTAAAGTGCTCTCAGAGATGTCTCAGCAGTTCCTTTAAGGTTTTCCTTCCTGCCATGGTTTTTTTGTTTTGTTTTGGTTTTTTTAGGCGATTGCATGTTATCGGCCCGTCTTTGCCGTGCTGAATGTCAAAATATTTGATTTTTTCCATTTGGGTACGTTTTAGCCTTTGTGTATGTTTCGCAGCTTCTTCCTGGACGTATAGATTTTCACATGCGTCAAACACGTTTAACTCTCAGGGATATCTTTGTTTCTACCAGCAGCTGCGATTTGTCTCCTGCCATCATGTGCGTTCGCCTGTGTTTACATGGCTGCAAGTCTGTGTTGTTACATTTGATTCAGAGTATGGTATGATTCATAGCAGATGGCTGCCTCCCTCCAAATATTTCCTCCAGTATGACAGCTGAAGAAAGTTAAAACTGAGAATGGTAGATGAGCTAGAAAAGGGAGGAAAACCAGGGATGTGATTACCATCAAACCATGCGCTCAGTAGAGGGAGCATCCATCCACATCCTTCATGCGGTATGTGACATAGATACAAGATGTCTCCCAGGCTAATTTTCAGAGCAGTACACACTCTTCACAGATTCATTTTGAAGTTACCAGTCAAACAGAATCAACTCGTTTTCCTCCATGCAGGGAAATCAGACTGGAGACCCCTTAAATATATACCCCAGGCTGTTTGCACATCAGTTGATCTTCTAATGCCTCCTTTCCTTCCCTTTTGCCCCTCATGTGCAGGATCTTTTTTGACTGTGAAGTTTACATCTGCGTCTGATGTTTTATGCAACTTCTTTATTGGCTGTCTAAACAGAAATCTGGATGGCCTTCTAAGCCCCTGGTAGTCCAAATCAGAGCTTTGTGTACCATATGTTTTTGCAGCAGTGTTACGGTCTGCACTTCAGCATCCGCTCCACCACACACACACACACACACACACACACACACACAGTCAGTATTCCCTTATTAGTAGGGTATGTACACCTCATACCTGTCAGGACAAAGAAGAGGCAACCTTGACAAGCTAGCTGGTAGGGAGGCACTGCCAGTCAAATGATGCTGCCATGTCAAATAATGATCAGTCTCTCGGAGCCCAAGCTGTGAGACTTAGCTACCATATAAAGATGCTTTTGTTTAGATCACATTACTATTTTCTGTATCTTGACTTATTGCCCTTTGATTTAAAGCAAGTATTTGCTGGAGACTTGAATTCACAGTCATTTTTCTGGAATGGGTAATTTTATCTGAAGAATCACTGGTTTGTTCATTTATTGAAAGATGCACATTGCTTAAGTAATGCTGTTTCACACAATAAAAGAAGAAGTGCCATTTCACCTTCAGCTAGTAAAATACGATAATACAGTGCTTTACCACTCTGCACATTTTCAAGAAAAGAATGAAATGTGAAAAAAACCACAAATCTACATTCAAGTTTTGCATTATTTGATTTTTATTGCTTATGCAGTAGAAGCTCTGAGGGCTGATTTTTACCTACAATATGTTGATAATAGCGTTCCTACCAGTATACCACCCACTACCTGTTGTTAAATGAGTGACTATAAACCTTTAATGAAAATGTAAATTACGTGTTACAGTTTGTGATTGTATTAATCATTGTGTGATAACACAAACACACAGATCAGAGCTCAAGATCGTCTTGTCTTTGTTTTTGCTATTATTGTTAGATGCGCTTGTATAAGATGGGGGGGGGGGGGGGAGTTTTTTTAGGGTT
>VVHJ01022038.1:6925-19010 GCA_015107715.1 Tylochromis polylepis
TTTCTATGAAGTAAAATGTATAACGGCATTTGTTTATGCATCCTTGTAGTTTTCACGGTGCCATATTGTCGGTGGTTTAAAAGAGGAGAGAATAAAGTTGCATCAGTCGAAGCTCTCTGCATCACGAGTGGTCATTCCAAGTGGGCAGCTACACCTGGTTCTTAACCAAAAATATTTTAGTCCGTGATGCAGGTAGGTTGTGACAAATAACATGTTTTGATACAGTAAGCAATTAGGTCAGTCAAAAAGCAAAAACACTAGCTAAAACAAACACAAGTATTCACACACTCATGTGCACCTACCATTTCTATTCAGTTATTAATATATACTCGCTCAAATAGTTCCTGTGAGACATTATTTCAAGCAGCATCATATTCTAAAAAGGCAGTCTGCATTTGTACATGCAGTAGGGCCTCTGTGCATTTCTGCAAACCAAACAGCAGGAATGGTGCTGAGGTATCACATCTCAGTCCTCAAAGCACTTTGCAACTTGGAAATAATTCAAACAAGCATGTGCTCAGATGATGTTTTCTATATTTGTTGCAGAGGATAATGATGCTGTTATCACACTGTGTAACAATCTATCTCCATTTACTCTTTGCTCGGCAGTTGCTACCTCACTTTGCTTTCTAACTGTAGGAAGACACTTCAGGAACAAATGTGATAATCATGATTTGCACTAAGAATAGCTAATTAGATACTGCCATTTTTGCAGGTGAGGCAGTAGTTTAGTGGCTTACATGGATAATGACTTTGTCTATGTGTGAGATAATTTCCTGCATAGCTCAATGCTAGCATTTTGACTTACTTTTTGTACAAAGTTTAAATATTAAGGAAATTTGTTTTGTCAGTTATTTCTTTGTTGCTTCTTGACAATAAATCTTATACTACTGGAAGCCTGTATATGAAGACTGCAATGCAAACACTGCCGTCATAGCTGCACATTGATGACTGGCCTCTGTACACAGAAATGCAAATTCTCAGGGACCCAGAATGACCTTGACTCCCTAAGGCCAGAGTTTGCTATCAATGCCTTGTGGTCATTTGATTAATTGCAAATTTCATCAAAGTATTTTCATGACTAAACTAAAACTTGAGCCAGTAGATGAGTGCTGATTTGCTTCTAGGTCACAATGTGCACTTTATGAGGACCTCAAGGTGAGAGGATATAGTTGGAGTCAATAAAGACACAGCAGCCATTATTTTGTTTTTCCACCTTAGTTTTGCAATTATATAAGCCAACGTTACTTTTTTTTTCTTCTCTGACTGGTGACTTTAATTTTTGAAATATGAAGAGGTGACTGTTAAGAATTCTGATTATTAAGTTGTCTCTTATCATGTCGTTCAACCTCTGTCCTGCTGTAATACATGGCTGGCCTGTTTTGAAACAACATTTCTAAACTTCCATTAACTAAAAGAGTGATTTATCTTCACAGGACAGAAACAGGCTGAGATAAAACCAAGTTTTCCTTCACACATATAGATGTCATGATCTAATCTTCATTGAATTTTGTTTCCTGTTTTGATTGTGTTGTGTCTTTCTTGTGTTTCTAACATTATCGTGTCCCCCTCTGTTTAGTGAACTATGCGTATGTGTCTTCTCTGTTCCCATATTTAGTGTAAGTCTTCACAACTTAATGCACTGTGATAATTGGTTTTGTTGTGTTAGGGATGTGAATTGAGTTTAATTCGTTGGAAATGTTAGTCTGCTTGCCTATCAATTCCGCTTATTGGTTCCAATTGCGCTTCAATCAGCTGATTTAAGTTTGTGTGCCAGAGGAGGTAATTAGTGGTGTGGCCTACAGTCTACAGCATGGATATGGACATTTTATTATATTTAATTGCAAGAGAGTAATGGTAAAGAGGAAACTAAATACAGGAGAGAAAAAAAAATTGCATTATGCTGCTAACACAACTTTGGCTCTTTGCAAGCACTGGCACCGACAGCATGCTAATGCTAAGCTACCCAGTAATGCAGAGTGATGTTAAAGCTCAGTGAATGCTAACTGCAGCCCAGCAGCCAGACCCTGAACTTCAACAGGTAACAAAGACAGTGATGAGCAGTGAGACTGCTGCCTCCGTTTCTACCCGTTCATATTTCTATAGTAGAAGTCACTTTGTGCTGGTTTTCATCTTTGCTTTGTGCTGTGGGCTTTGTGTTCATACCTAAATACTAAAAGAAGCTCATATGTGTGTCGTCATTAGAATACAGATTTGTATTGGTGTTGGCGACTGTAACCTATAGGTAACCACAGTTAATGGTAATTATGAGAGAACATATTTCACGCCATTTTACGGAGAAACTTGAAAGTACTGTAAAGATTTGTATAAGTAATTACTTTCTCCTGGGAGTAATTAACATACTAAATTACTTTTTAAAAAGTGTTCTGTGTAATATGTATAATAAATTACTTTTGAGTAATGATCCCAAAACTGATCACAACAAAGAGGGGAAATGCCTCCAAAATGCACAAACACACACACTATGCAATTAATTTGCATGAATGTGATAAGCAGCATGTCTTTCAAATGCTGCTTAAAAATGGTGGTGACTCTCAAACCAGGGTGAATGAGAACCCAATGTGAATCAATAAGGAATTGAATCAATAAGTCATATCAATAATATACATTTTCACTGCTATGCAGATGACACCCAACTTTATCTATCCATGAAACCAGACAACACACACTGATTAGTTAAACTGCAGGAATGTCTTAAAGACATAAAGCCCTGGGTGACCTCTAATTTTCATCTCAGATTGTGGGCTTACTTGTGGTTCCTAGGGTATTTAGAAGTAGAATGGGAGGCAGAGCCTTCAGCTTTCAGGCCCTTCTTCTGTGGAACCAGCTTCAAGCTTGGATTCAGGAGATAGACACCCTGTCTACTTTTAAGATTTGACTTAAAACTTTCCTTTTTGATAAAGCGTATAGCTAGGGTTGGATCAGGTGACCCTGACTGCAATAGGAATAGGCTGCTGGGGGATTCCTATGATGCATCGTTTCTTCTTCAGCCACCTTTTTCATTCAATATGTGTTTATACACCTCTCTGCATTTAATTATTAGTTATTATTAATCTCTGGCTCTCTTCCACAGCACGTCTTTTGTCCTGTCTTCCTCCCCTCACCCCCAACCGGTTGAGGCAGATGGCCGCCCCTCCTTGAGCCTGGTTCTGCTGGAGGTTTCTTTCTGTTAAAAGGGAGTTTTTCCTTCCCACTGTCACCAAAGCGCTTGCTCATAGGGGGTTATATGATTGTTGGTGTTTTCTCTGTATTATTGTATGGTCTTTACCTTACAATATAAAGAGTCTTGAGGCAACTGTTGTGATTTGGCCCTATATGAATAAACTGAATTGAACTGAAAATGAATTCTTATTCATTCTCATTCTTGGTTGTGTATCTTGTTTTGGTTTTTACTTCCTGGTTTGTCTTCTTTCCTTTGCGATTGTCTGCTCTACCTTTGTTCTCACCTGTTGTTTGTATCTCTGTACCAATATGTTCCCTGTTTAGCAATCAGTCCTTTGTGTATATCCAGTTCTGTTTCAGGCTCTCCTTGCCAGATTGTTAGTTGCGCAGCCCTGTCTGTACACCTGTGTAAAATTTAGGCAATTCATGCTTGTTATTTGGATGCCTGCTTTGTGTTCATTTTGTTAGTTTAGTTTTTTGGATTTCTCATCAGCTGAAACAAAGCCTTGCTTTTTGTTATTTCATCTACCTTGTAATCCTGCATGTGGTCCTCTCTTCTAATTCCTGACCTACTCCTATAAGCATTTGCTGTTGGACCTGAAGAACCAATTTATACTTAATTCATTGCCTTGTCTTAGCTTATTAAATGTTAGCTTAACATGCTGCATTTTTTTTAAAAACCAGAACTAATGATTTTGCACCCGAGTACGTGTGAGTAATGTCTTTGCCCAAGATATTTTAGTCTCATTTCATTACATAGCCTGCATTTCATGCTCTTCCTCAAGTTACTTTAAAGTCCACACATTACTGTCCTTAAAAAAGTCAAATTTAATGATTTCAGATTGCATTATTATCAATGGGGGATATTCAGCAAATTGTAATACTAGAGATGAGCACCCTCAAAGGACCCCTTGAAATGATGGTGCTACAGTTTGAGAATAGCTTCCAAGTGCCAAGTCACACAAGAATTAGAGGCACATCATTCACATGAAAGAAAGAAATCTATATATAAAAGGCACGGAGGGCAGGGTAATGTTCCTGGCATCTGAGTCAAACCTGCATGATACAGGTTTAAGATGTGCTCAGTTAGCTTGATCCCATACTTTTAGACTAAGAAGTGAGACAAAATTTTGCTAGCCTATAAAGGCCACAACAGAGGTAGCCTCCTACTTCCAGTGCAAAATTATTCTCAGTTGATCTACAGGCAGTGTGTAGCCTAGTGGATTGTATGTGAGCCAGACTGAGTCAGTCAGTGATGTATGAACATCTCTTAAATATCACTTTTCTTTGAATCTGCATACTCTTCTCAAGGCTTTACCATTCTTGGAGTCCAAGAATGGTTTGCAATCCAAGCATATTACGACATTTCAGCTAGCTGATTCATTTATAGAAAAACAAAACAAAAACTGAGGCATGGAGAGTGATTCGGCCCATAGCAGCTAAATAGTATACCTGTCTCGGTGGTGCTGTGTGGCAGGGAAGGCAGGGCCCAAACACAGGACTCAGAGACAGGGGAATAAACTCAAAGAGGCAGCTTTATTGCTGTAGCAAAAAGAAGAAGAAAAATCCTCAAACACAAAAGCACTAACCAGCAAAAACTCAGAACTGAACCACTAGAAAATTACATCTAGCTCTTTAACCAGGGAGACAATAGATTGAAGACTTAAATACACACACGGCATAACAAGGGGGATGGGCAACAGGTGGGAACACAGGAGAAACAAATCAGATATAACGAGACTGGGGGAAGCAAAAGTAAACGCAATGCACATGAGACCAGGACTACCAAAATAAAACAGGAAACACAACACAAAGACAGAAAGAAAGGGACAGTGAGAGAGCAATGAGACAAGATGGGCTGGGGAGAACACAGATGAGACCAAGACAACCAGGACACAAAAGGGAACAGACTAAATGAACAAGTAACTAGGAACTAGAAATAAATGATTAAACTAGGAAGTACAAGGAAACTAAACAATACCAAACAAAGACTAAGAAACACAAATCACTACAATGATAAGTAAACAAGGTCAAAAAAGTCCAAAAACATCACAGACCCAGGACCATGATATACTGAATGGTATAGTATTTGCTTCAACCACGTCATTTTGTTTGGTAGCATTTGGAAAATCAAGTAATTGAAGGTTTGTAATTATAAAGAAATTCTATCAAACAAATGTTAACATGCCCTTGATAGCAGTATTCAGGGTAAACCAAAGAACCAAGTACCTGTGAAGTAACAGTGCTAACCGCTACATCATCATTCATCACCGCTGTTGTTGCATTTCCTATGTGGTACATTTAGATCTGCTGTGATGTTCACTTATTTTGCTTATTGGCTGTGCAGAGATTGTGGTAATTCAGCCGAGGCAAACACCATGGAGATAGTATGATGATACTTGTATGCAGTCCTCTAAAAGCCAACAGCATCTAGGCCGATGACTGTAATCTTATTTCCAGACTTAAAACCACGAAAAAAAAAATCAAAGAGTAAAAAAACATGCATGAGATGCATGTCAGCTATACAGTTCTCATACTTTTTAGCACTCATTACGAAGTAGTTCTTTGTATATTATGACTTCTTTTTTTCCCAGGACAGGGGCTAAGCTAAAGCAAGAAAATCAGCATGAACAACAAGATTACTAGTTGATCTGCATGTTTTAGACAACATGCTCACATGGCAAAAGACAACATGTAGATGAGGGTATGCAGAGCTCTGTGTAGCACTTGTGGACCTCCAGTGCAGTAACATGCCAGGATCTTTACTGAGTTTGTCAAGTGACTAACAAGTTCCTGAAAGTTAACAAATTAGAAAATTTGTTACCTATTTGTTTTTGCTTTTTTTTTTTACGTGAGAACAAACACAACACTGCTGCTTTTGATTAAAACACAAGTGCAATATTGCCAGGAAAAGTATTGAAACGTGAAAACACACTGTCAAAGGCACTCTGAAAGTTTCTCACAAATCAGCAGTTTTTCAGAAACAGCCTTTTATACATCTTTTTCTGGAAAGTGAAAGAGCTGCATCATCAGACGTCCTGTGTTTTGTTGGCTCAGCCTCCATCTCCTCCTGGCTGGCTGCCTCTGTCTTTGTCTCCACTGCTGCCTCATTGCTCCTCCTTTACTGGCCCATGAGCAGCAGGATGTATATCTTGATCTAACTGATGGCTCATTGCCAGTTACAGCCATCAGAGGAACCTCTTTTCTCTTTTCCTATTCCTATTTAACTTATTTAGGGGCAAATAGTTGTTGGACAGGTACAGTATGAATGGACTAAATCTCTAATTTCAATAAAGTAATTTCTCTACTTGGTTTTGTGTGTGCAGTATTTTTGTAGAACATAATACATGGCCTTAAAAGCAGTGACGGTAGTGATCAGGGTGGTGGTTGCAGTTTCTGCTGCTGCTTCCACTGTTTTCAGTGTAAAAAAACAATGACAAGGAGCAAAACCAACTTTAATATCTGATAATCTATCCACATAATCTTCTTAAAATTGATGATAATGGAAGAAATGGCTCACACACTAGTAAAATGACACTGTTCTCTGTTTCCAAAATATTGCTTCCGGGTGGTTCAAACCAGAGGTAACAATCTCAATGAATTAATCAGTCACAGAGCTCCACCTGTGTCCACATCATACAAGGATGCATTTTCCTTTTTATATTCATCTATCCCTTTATTTTCTTATCTCATTCATGATTGGTGTGAGGCTGGAAACTATCCCAGCTGTCCCTAGAGTGAGAAGATACACTATGTGATTGTCGCCAGTCCATCAAAAGGAAAACACAGGCTGACAGACAATAATTCATGGTTATGTTTATACCTATGTCCAATTCGGAATCAACAGTAGAACGCTTTTGTACTGTGGAAGAAAGCCAGATTTCCCAGAGACAACCCATGCAGTCACAGGGCAAACTTGCAGTCTCCTCACAGGAAATTCCCAGCCAGTAGGTTTGAACCAGGGACCTGCTTACGGTGAGGCATCAGTGGTAACCACTGTACCACCCTCATATTAACCCCGCTATTATAAGATTGATAAAAGGCCAAATCCTGGTGTCCATGTATGTCAAACTGAAACACACAGAGCCTTGTCATGAAAAATAAGGTGAAAAGTTGACCACGTAAACACATTTTAAAGGTTAGCCCTCGTATTTGCATAATGAATCAGAAATGCATAAAAACAGTAAAAAGAAAATTCTAAACAAGTTAAAAGGGGAAATGCAAAAGGAAAGGCCATTCCTCCAATTTCTTAATCGCTTTTCTAATTCAGGGTTACAGTGGGGACTGGAGGCTATCCCAGCTGACACTGGGCGAGACATGGGGTACACCATGTACAAGGCACCAGTCAATCACAAGGTTAATACAGAGAGACAGACAATCTCGCATTTATACCTAGCTGCACTCAATTTAGAATGACCAATTAACCTAACAAGCATGTCTTTGGACTGTGGGAGGAAGGAGTGCCCACAGGGAACCAGGGAAATACAAAGAAAACATGTAACATAGCACCACAGTTTCAAACTAACGAGTTATGAATTTAGATATGACAATATCTATTTTTTAAAATAATTTTGATGTCTCTAATTGAATATTAATTTATCTGAGTAATTTATTTATTCGTGTATTTATTTTTGATGTCCTCCAAAGGGTAGGAGTAGCATGGTGCATATGCTGGTAGGATTGGAGATTCAAATAAAGAGAACACCAATGTCACCCAGCAGGAGTCCCAGCAGCAGCTGTTCACTGCTTTCCTCTCATCTCAAAGGGAGTTTAGTGGTAAACAAACAGTCTCACACATTTCCTTCCTTTTAAAAAAATTTTAAACCTACTTGTCTTTAAATGTTTTGAAACCTTTATTGTTTCATTGTTCAAGACCTCCAGTTAATCACACATGCTGATATCATAAGCAAAGGCAAGAATCTTGCCATTTAACGCTGTCTGAAGTTTTGCACAATCAGTCAGTATTTAAAAATGTCAGAGTACTGGCCACATCAATGCACAAAAAACAGAATGTAAAATAACACACACGCACACACACACACACACACAAAGATCTAAAATCAGTATTCTCTGTCTCTCTTGGACAACCAACAGAGTTTCATAGCAACCACAGCACCAGAAATTTACTGCTGTAAATGCTTGTGTCTATTAAGTACTGATACAGTAATTACTGACAGACATAAAACTGAGGCACAGAAAAATCTTTTGCCCTGAAACATTTACTATTCTGTGTATTCCAAAACATGAGAGCACGCACTTACAGCAGAATGCACGCAATCATTTTTTCCCCTTTCTTTTTCAGGCTGGAATTCATATCCTTCACTGTTTTGCCTTGATACATAATGGAATGACACTGACATTTCCCCCGCCAGCTATTTCACACACACATATCAACAAAACAATGCAAACAAAAGTAGTGTATCCTTGAAGCGCTATCTTGAGGCCAAGCAAACATTACGCACTCCCTTTCTCTAAAAACACCATTTGAATGTTGATTCTAGAGAGCTCTGAAAGCCACAGCTCCTTATTTTGGTCAGTTCTGTTCACTGCATGTCCTCAAGATGAATGCAAAGAGGCCAGCTTTGTTGCTGCGTGTTTTATCTTGGGAAAATTCCTCGAAATGTTGAGAGCTGTTTATTAAAGTGACAATGATCAATAATGACTGATGTTGTAATTATAGGCCAATAGCAGCGCCGTTTGACACTGAATTTTAAGTAGGCTGCGAGGGGGAAAAAATGCTAAAATCTACTCCATCAAGAAAACATTCATCTCCTAGAGCATTTCTTTGTCTTATTAATCTTCATTTTGAGGACAGATGCATCTTATTATAATGCACTTTTATCATTGCTCAATGTTATACAACATGGAGCGTTAAAAAAACATTCAGTCCCAAGTTACTATTGCACCTGAAGCCAGAGCTGCGCGCTCGTTCAGTGCACACTCGTAGAAAAGTAAATTATTTATGTTGTTCTGTTCTAATTTCTCAACCTCCCTTCCCCTGTTTTCCTTGTAGTTCTGTTTGTTGTGTTTTTTTCACTGTAAAATGAATGGATGATTTTTGTATCAGCCGGTACATCCAAGCTACTCAAGTACTGGGCTTCCATGCCTGGTTTCAGCGGGATTTGCCCTGTTAAATACTGCAAATAGATGTGGAAGAATCCTTTTTGACGAGTTTCTCATAAACACAGCCAGTGGGAAAAGGACAAGAGGAAAAAGGAAGAAGCCTAGACATCACATAGCCCCTTGCCAAGGCTGGGCATTGAACTGTTTGTTATTTTAGAAAACCATTCATCTGCTCTTGAACAGCCATGCAAAGCTGTTTTTATTCATTCAAATATAGTGTACTGCAGTATACTGAAAATGTTCATAATGCATTACCCCAGTAATTTCTTCAATACAAAATCTTTTAGAAAATATTTAATGCATAGATCTGTGGCATAAATGTATATTTTTCCTGGCTCGTGACCTATTGCCGCATTAGTTTGAGCTGTGTTACCAGGTGAAAGCCAATTTTCTTGTAATTATGACAGAAATTTGTGTTGGTTTGATTCATGTTTTAACTTTTGATTGATTCGATTTTTCTCTTTAGACTTAAAACTTATATCATTTTACTGTAGTTTTCATCTGGGACCCATTAGTCCAATTTTTTTAGTCTCACTCTGATTATACATTATTAATCTTCTCCTATGATTTTATGACTATAGTTACATCCATCATGATTGCAGATGTTGCTCTCATCTGGTATCGAGAGGTTAGAGGGAAATGTCTGGATTATTTGTCCTCATGCAGTGTCACTGAACCTCAGCTTTCTGTAATATAGTCATAGACTGTATATAAAAAATGGGTGTTGCCACAGCACCTCCTTGGTTTCTTATGTTACTTTCAGCATTCTGGGCACTTTTTGGACAAAGGAGTGGCTTTAGAGTTTAATTATCAGCTAACACAACACAGCATGCCATAATATTTGTCAAATAATTAATAAACATAATCATAGTCCACCTACAAGGACACTACTTATCATTCATTTAAAGCTGTTCCTTCCCTAATTTTACATAACTTTAGACCTTCATGTAATTTAAAGCAGTGAAAAAAAATACCATCTGGTGGGAATTAGCTATAAAAGACCAAAATAATTTTTTCTACTTGACTGTAAACGGTTTAATTCTGCTGTAAAATTCAGTGTTTTCACATGAAGTCCTACTGATTAGGTTTTTGAGCCTTCTTAAGTCCAACTCAAAGATTTACAGATTTCGGCACGTCCACATCTGCTTCATTTGACTATAACACACTGTTTTGAGTCTCTTCATTGATTATTTCCAATAAACGTAATGTCTTACAAAAAAGATGTTTTTATATAATATATGAATGGCCATACCATAGTGATCAATGCTTCTATTCTTAGCAGTAGTTATTTGATGTCAGTACAAGATAAATACAATATCTAGCTTAAATAGTGTTGCAAAACATGAATCAAATAGTAATGTCTTTGTCATTGAGGTAACTTATGAAACAGTTAAATAACGATTAATATTATTTTTTTTTAAAAATCAAATCATAAATTGTCCTCAGCAATGCACTGACCTTTAAGCCTCAAAAATATTTAAGGAACTTCTTTCCAAGCTCCTTAGATTATCATGACCTGGATGACTGTGACCTTCACAGACTCAAAAACATTTCTTTAATCAAGAGGCTGCAGGTGTTTTTCCAAAGCCTGGATCTTCAGCAAGACTGGCTTTCATTTGCATCCTCCATTCTGTACTTGATGTAATATCTGATGGCTTAAGTAACATTTTAATGAAAACAAAAAAGGTGAGGGTAGATCAAGATCCCAAAAGTATAGCAAAGCCCTGATTTATTGATTGAAATATTACATAATGTTCCAATGACAGGCTATTCAAAGAAGCAGAAAGAGATTTGCAGACTGACAGGTCATTTCAAAGGGTAAAAATCAATCTCTCATCTCATTTTTGTTACTTTAAAGCACGGATCTTGGTAGAACCCCTTGCCTTGTCGAATGTAATATTTAGTTTGCTGTGAATCTTGCTCTCAGTTTTATTTCTAAAATCACTTTAAAATGATGACATCTGTTTGTTGCCTTGTTAGGCATCCGTGTTGCCACAAATTGTGACTCAGCATACAAGATACTGAAGACCACAGGAAAAAAAAAAAGCCTAGCTAATAGTATTTTTCCCCAGAGAGTAGCTTTTATTTACAGAAAATCTTTATACAAGTAATTAGTTTCTTCTCTTTGGCTGAAGGTGTGATATTTACTGGAAGGTCTGTTTGTCTGGTAGACTTCAAAACTTGACAGGGTGCCATTAGTTAAGCATATTCTTTCAGCTGGATTTGAAAAAACTAAAACCAAGAGCTAAAGACAGAGAATACCACAGTTATCCTTTTTATCATTAGACGGGCTGAATGTCTGTACAGAATGTGTCACGTTCTATTAATGAGACTGTTAGTCTGTCTAAAAACTAATATGGTTATCCACAAATTCATATCTCTTGGTGACAAATGGGCAGCACTTAGTAATAAGGAGTCATTCATTGATGACTTTCTTCAGTTAACTGTTGAGATAATTCAGTCTGATCCAAAGTGATGGACCAACAAACCATACCAAGACTGAAACAGTAACACTGAATGCTGAGTTTTCAGGATCTGCTATGGTTAGTGATGCAGATATACAGTAATCATAGTATTTAAAGATGTGCAAGATACAGAATTTGCTTAAATTATTAACTTTATTCAAACACCAATCATATCAAGGGCATAAAAAGTGTGTGTGTGTGTGTGTGTGTGTGTGTGTGTGTGTGTGTGTGTGTGTGTGTGTGTGTGTGTGTGTGTGTGTGTGTGTGTGTGTGTGTGTGTTTTTCTTTTTTTTTGTTTTTATTTGTTTTTTTTG
>VVHJ01022047.1:9904-20726 GCA_015107715.1 Tylochromis polylepis
TTTTTTCCTAATGTGGGATTGTATTGCTTATAACTGTTCTCCCTTTCTATTGTATTTTATTGTGACTATTCCTAGTTTTATTTTGTTCTATAATGCTTTTTGACTTCATGTCTTTTAAAAGTGCTTTATAATTCAACTTTATTTTGTGGTTGAAAATAAAATTGTGGGTCAGGGGATCGATCGATTTCCCAGCTACTCCTGTCTTTAGCCAAGACACTGAACGTGTGTGTGTGTGTGTGTGTGTGTGTGTCTCCGTGTGTCCATTGACTATTACTTTTGTGAAATGCCCCCATCAGCCTTCGTTCTGTCATGTTATAAATCCTTCTTTCATACATAGGTTCTGCTGACCAGTTCAAAATGATTTTGGTCAGTGGAAAACAGATCATGGTAACCACAATAAAATCCATAATGAAGACTACAACTTCTGTTTATATTTTTAATCACTTGTAGACACTAGGGGGCAGCAGTGCCAAAGCAGTGGGTTTCTAAGGACTGAAAAACACAACTTGACTACAGTTCCTAATGAAAAATAATTAGTAAAATGAAATTAAACAAATTTCTTGTGTAGGGGTACAGTTTTCCTGTGCAGTCATCTTTTACTGAAGATGCAGACCATTGTCTTCCTAAAGTACTGACTGAAAAGCAGCCAATGATATTAAAGGTAGGTGCAAGAATATAAATGTGTTTTGTAAGCAAATTCATTTTGGGTTAAAACCCACTGATGACCAAATTGCTCTCTTTTCCCAAATTTCAGTTCCTAGCTTTGCAGGACTTGGCTCTGTTGTCTCAACATGCTCCATCACGGCGCTGTGAAGTCTTCAGTCTGAGTCAGCCAGGTCTGATCATAGTTTCTTTGCACAAAAGATGTTTGTAACAATCACACGGCAGACTCGTCCACATTTTTATGTTTTTCAGCATCTCTTTTTATTAACTCGCATGGTTGCTGTTACAAACACACACAGCTGCAGCTTTCCAGTTGCCAGCCCGACACATACCAACAACACAACACTCAGGACCCAGTACTATTTTATGCGGGGGCGGCGTGATGAGCTGATGCAGCTCCGGTGCGTCGGCCCCTCCTGCAGCCACACCACAACCACGCCCGCCGCGTAGTTTTTATTATGTCTATAGCTGTATAGCCCATTCTTCTGAATGTGACATCAGGCATATAATATCTAGATTTTGGTAGTCAACCGTCAAGTTCATTCTGACCTCACATCCAACAGATGCGTTAAATCAATCACAAACATCAAACATACAAGGCAGTAGCCATAGTTCTTTTGTAAGAATAAATCTTGACACATGTCAAATATTCAGATTGTGCTTTTTATGTAGCTCAGAATGTATTCCTTATTAATTAATTAATTAATTTTATTCCCAGGTGGTCATCCTCATAACTGGAATGCTATCAGTAAAGAGTGCCTCTGTCTGCTGGCTGATCTGACCCAGAGACTTGTAGCCTATCATGACACTGTAGCAACCAATGGCAGGGCCAAATCACTGTCAAGTGGAAGTGAAAGGAAGACCTCTTCTGAAACATCAGGTACATTAATATCACAGAAGTGGTTATCCATGTCAGCCAACTGTATAACAGTATATTAACATAGTGCGAGTGTGTGTATGGTATGTATGTATATTTTAATTTTTTTTTTAACCTCGGGTACAGAAGACCTCATGAGTCCAAGGCCTACTGCTCTCATGAAAACTCCAGCTTCAGTCTTCGCTCGGTCCATTGCTGGAGGCCAGCAGAGCCCTCTGACAGCCCCATTCACCCCTGATCTGGACAGCCCTTTTATGTCTCCTGCACTGCGGCGTTTTGCTGCTCCTGTGGAGCAAGGCTCGCCGTGGTACGGCACAGTGCAGAGTCCGCACATCATGAGGAGAGCGCCCAAACTCTGGTCCACATCCACAAGTGAGTAGGGAATAATGGGAGTCATCAGGTTATTCAGATCATACAAGTGCAATAAAATACAATATTAGACAAAAGAAGTTGAGAAAATGTGTTGACTGGTACAGTTCCCTTTTTTTTATGATGTAATCTTTTTTTTTGGGCAGTGAAGTGATACTTTTTTTTACTTTGTTTGATCTGATAAGGTTATCCATTTTGGGGTATATTATAAGCTATAAGCATCTGTTGATACAGATTCCCTGGTCAATGGCAGTCCACCGCCATCACCAGCTTCAGTTCCCAGTGACAAGCAGGAACCCTCCAAACCAAGTTTTCTGGCTCAGTTCCTCCAGAACAGAAGAGAACAGGTACTAAAACTTTGTCTCAAAACCAAATGATAATGTGTTTTTGGTCCTGCACTGTGCTTCTGACATAAGGCTTTTCACACTTATTAATTCAGGAATAATATAATACGAGTCAAATGCAGTGGTCTTCATCCAGCTTTTCTAGCTTTCCAAAAACCTACAGTCAGGGGTGGACAGATGTGGAAATTGACAGGGATATGACAAATTCAGATGTAAGGTTCTTGGAAATGTATCTAATTTGGCTCTGCCAAAAGCATCATCTGCCTACTGTTAGGAGTGTACTTTCACTTTAAGTCAGGGCCTCGACCCAGGGGTAAGTGTGAAAAGCCAGTATTTGTGTTAGTCTTTTTTTCTTTTTTTTTTACTTTAACACCAAAACACCTCTACATGTAATTGTCTCATTTAGGTTAAAAATTTCTTGGCAAAGCGGGTGCTGATAGTGTATTTGTTTAACAAGGTAAGAATGTGTGGCATGTGCATGCTGTCTCCCTTAAGCTTCTTCACACTGGGGGGCTCTGGCATGCTGTTATCTGGCTTGGTAGATTTTTGTCTTGTTTTAACAAATCTAGCACTCTCATGTGGTAGCCATCACTAATTTATCTCCTGGTCCTGGACTTAATGGTGGAGGCATTACTAATGCATCTCTTTTCTATCCATCTTGCTCTTACAATGAGCATACTAATTACCTTTAAAGCTTGAATTAAGGAGTCATGTGACAATCAGTCGTAGTGCTTGGAGTATATGCTTAGAGATTTCCTTTTTCTGATCACGCAGTGAGATTATCAGAGAAAAATATCACTACTTGCATTTCCCTGCTTCCTCTGTGTAGAAACTAGTGTGGTTAGTCTACTTTCTGAGGTTTATGTAGATTTCTTTTAACCACACCTGCATGCTGTAGTGCTGTAGTGTAGTCACACTAAGTGTGCCCCACTAACAACTTCCTAATTTAGCATTCTGAGTCTGCTTCTGTTAATTAAAAAATAAATAAAATAAAATCCTGCTAGCTAACATTGTGTTTTGCAGCTACCAGAAGCCTCGAGTCAGGCTCTCTTTGCTGACAGTCAGGCCCACATCTGGGCTTTGGAAGGTAGGAAGAAACTGAATTAATTTGATTTGAATTCAATCTCCATCCAGCATGTTCATTATTTTCTTTGATTTCCCTCAACATAGGGCTGTCTTACCTTGTTCAAGCTTCATTCTCTGAAGATCAGTTTGGAGTTGTACAGACTACATTACCCAGCATTCTCAGCTGCATGCTGGTCTTACAAGAGGTAAGTTACAGTATTGTACTTACTACTGTAATACTTACTACTTGCTGGAGATTGTCTTGTGTTCCCTTAAAGTAGAAACAGAAGAACAGTAGAAACCACTATCCTAATGGCTTTTCCAGTATGAAAGCGCCCAGTACACTACAGCACAGGTTGATTAAGTACAATAACCATTTTAAGTAGTACACGTACTTAAGAACAATTGTGTCCTCGTCTGCAGGCTGTCGATCGACATTTCAAGCTGCCTCATGCCTCCAGTAAGCCTGTCAGGTCGACCAGCAGCATGGGAGACTCGACATACAAAACGCTGCGCTTTGCTCTCAGGGCCACACTAAAGACTGCCATCTACAGGATAACAACCACATTTGGTGGTCACTTAAAGTAAGGATGCTTATGATTTAAAATCTGAATAGTATTTTGTGTGATTAAGAAAGAAAACTGTATGCTGATTATTATAACGCTTGGTGTTTTTGTTTGATCCTCAGTGCTGTTCAGCTGTCTGCAGAGCATCGGAAAAGATTGCAGCAGTTTCTGGAGTACAAGGAGTAATGCATTCAACGCTGGCCGTGCCTTGAGATTCTTATCGGTGTGATTTTTGTGCATGAAGATGTCAGCTTAAGCCAAGCAACAAGTGAAAGGCCATAATAGTGCAGACACAAATATTAAAAGAGGCACTATACCGTGGGATTATATTTGATAGTTGACATGCAGGAACAGGAAGCCAAAGTGACAGACTGAAACGGGTTGAAGGACTGTTATCTCTTGTGTTTTGGAGATATAATCTACCCTACAGTATAAGAGGCTCAAAATATATAAATAAAAAAATTGTTTCATCACAAGGAAACATGAGAAATTCATATATGATGTTTGTTAATTGGGATGAGTTACAAAGGGCTCTCTGTGCTGCATCATCATCTTTGGAATTCATATTTCAGCTGCTGTCCTCTCGAATAATATTTTGGTATTGAAAAGAGATGGCATGAGTGTAATGAGGGTTTTTTTTTTTTTTGGTTTCACAGGTGTCTGAAATGTATTCTGAACATGCATTTTCACTTTAAATTAGACACCAGCATTTGTACATGTTACCTGTTTGTATGATTTGTTTTTTTTTTCATGATAAATGAGGTTATGTCAGAGGAACGGGTTTGGTGCAGCAGATTTTAAGCCTGGATAAATGTTGTCACTGCCAAAATTTAAGTTTCTGCTCAAAAACCTGTTGAATAAAAACATGAGAAGATCATTTCTTTGGTTCGGAGAAATGTATGCTTGCCACAGGCATAAGACGGAGGAGGCCATTGAAAGGAAAGACCATGCCAAAGTTGTGAAATATATGATGAACAAAAAGCATAGGAGTGGTTACTTCAGTCAATGCTTTCTGCTCAGGGATACTTACCTCAGTACTGAACCTTGACATTGACACACCAGAAACCCAAATTATACATTAGACAGCAGAGGGCTTTGATTGTTGTGCAAACTGGCTCTATATGGAAGGAAAATGCTTTTCCATTAATACAACTGGAGGAATTGTGATTTCTCATTGTAGGAGAAACATATAAACAATAACGGCGCTCTATTAGAATACAGCCTAACCAGCATGAAACCTGAGACTGCAGCAGCTAAACGGAGTTCAGCAATTTTCTAAATGTAATTACAGATTACAATTACAGATGGAAATCGGCAGTCTCACAAGCAACTGTATATACACTCACCTACCACTATATTAGGTATAGTTTGCTAATACTGGGATGAATCCCCTTTTGTCTTCAAAATGGCCTCAACAACGTGCTGGAAACATTCCTTAGTTGCTAACATGTGATAGCATCACATAGTTTTTGCAAATCTCCTGCTTCACCACATTCCAAAGGTGCTCTGCTGGATTGAAATCTGGTGACTGTGGTGACCGTTTGAGTAGTCAACTGACTGTCATGTTCATGAAACTGATTTGAGCTTTGCTTTCAGCAGAATAATTTCACAGACATCAGAAGATGCATGGTGTTTAAATGATGCTCAGTTCATAGCAAGTGGCCCAAAGTTTGCCAAGAAAATAACCCTCAAACCATCACCTGAATCTGAACCACTGATACAGGATACGATGTTTCCTTGCTTTCATTTTGTTTGTGCCAAATTCTGACTCTACCATCCAAATGTTGGGAGAACTGCTGCTCATTGTAAATCTTTAGGATGGCTGGGTATTATCTACTACTGGGTAGTAGATCAGCAGTTTCTGAAATACTCAGACCAGTCTGCCTGCCACCAAACAAGCTGAAGAAATCAGTCTAACAGTATAGTCTGTATATAATCACTGGATCTTAATCAGTGCATCCATCAGTGTCTTAATGGACACTGATGGATGCACTGGGGCAATGAGGTATTCAATATTTTGTCCAAGGACCACTGACCTTACTAGATAACCTGTTCTATATGTACAGATAAGGACAAAATGTTTAACCCCTCTATGAAAATGTAAAGTTTTCGCCAAAATTTTCCCAATTGCTTTTTTTTTTAACAGAGCAAGGGATTTTCAACATAGCATTTCTAAGTGCCCTAGTTTTCTTTAAAAGGGGAGCCACCAATGGGGGGCCAGGGGAGGCACTGACCCCCCCACCAGCCCTCCCTGGCAAGACTGTCCTATGTTGGTAATAATTTTAATAAAGAGAGGAAGACACCCTACAATCAATAATGAAAACAGATTTTTATGGCTTACAAAATCTTATTTGGTTTTCATATGTACCCATTTTCAGTGATATCAACTTTAATAACAGGAAATTAACTAGGCATATAATTCTTTTCTTTGTCTCTTTTTTTTTGCAGTATTTTTTAAGCATATTTGACAACAGCATAATAGAACTGGAAATTCTGTTTTTGTTGTGCCACCCCAGTATTTTTAGTGGCCCCTATATGGCCACCCCTATGAAAAATTGTGGAGGCGCCCCTGATCTGGAGCTGGGAATCTCATCAATGTAGAAAAAAAATTGTGAAGAAAAGAGGATATGTTAAGATTCTGAAAGAAAACCTTGGAGTCAGCAGGAAAACATTCATCACCATCAAGTCTGGAAGAACATGAGTGGATTGCCAAAGAATGGGGTGTGATCGCTCAGGAGCCGTGAAACACTTGCTGAAAACTACAACAAACGACTGCAAGTTGTTATCCGGTTAAAAGGATAACAGTTGGCTAATATTGTAAACCTGGTAGTTTTTGTGAAATAATTTTGTCTGTGTGCAAAGTAAAATAATCTAACCATACTAAACACAACTAGTATGTTTGGGAAACCTGTTTAAAAAAAAAAAGAACAAAAAAATCTGTTTAACATAACTTATTCAAAGGCGGGTTTATAATTCTGTCCTCATCTGTGCATCTTATTTTTTGGCAACTGTTACAGGTTCATTATCAATTACAATTTTTCATATTTTAGCAACATTAATGGCAATTTAAAGGTCAATCTCTGTTAATAAACAGCGCGATTTTCATGCTTGCACTACAATCATGTTTTGTGCAGTTTCAAAATCTATGCAGCTTTGGACAACTTTGCCTGAACACAAGATTCAAAGTGATGACATTTTGGATTGTTGTAGTTTGTCTGTGATATTTTCATATTTGTCCCAACATCATTGAAGTGGATGAGTACATCGTTAGAAGTTAGTAAACCTTAGCAATGAACATTTAAATGAGACAGTCTAAAAACAGCAATAGTGGTTGAAATCACCTAAACCCAAACAGACAGAGGTCTCTGTGTGTCTTTGCTGGGTTCACAAAGATGGTGTACAGCCCTACTTTTTTTTTTAAATCACCCTCCTTTACAACCACTAGTTTACTACCACAAAGATACAAGGAGACACACACAAAAAAAGCTCTCTGCAAATCCAATGACAACATTTTAAACACAAAGAATAGGACAAGCAAGTGTTTTCACAAATGCAAACAAATGAGACCATAAAAGGACAACATCAAGAGCACTGTTTTTGTTTATTGCACGAATCGTACATATTTCCAACTGAACTGGTAGAACGCAATATTAGGCAGTGGTGGGAAAAGAACTGTTCATCAAAAGCTGTAATATGTATACAAGATACCCAAAATAGCCAGTGGGAAAATCTGGATAGAACTGTCTCAAATCATGGATTAAGATCTAGAAAGGAAACACTGCTTTTTGTTTCTCTGTGAAGAAAAAAAAGAAAATGTCAATACTTGAAACGATAGCAGTTCTGTTCATAACAGAGATGTCATAAGAGGAGGAAAAAAAACCAAACAGAAAATGGTCATGTCAAGACATTTTTTTCTCTGGATTTTAAAAGTATTTTGTCCTCGTATAGAATATAAACCTCTGGATCATTACCAATCAAATGTTCTGACATTTTTTTTCTGAAGTCAAACAGCATTTGCTAAAGTCTTTTTTTTTTCTTTTTTTTTTACAGTTTTAATATATATTTATATATGTACATATAAATTCAACTAACTACAGTTCTCATAGAAAATGAGAAAAGCTGGACTTTTATCGCTCTCACACAACAAATGACTGGCAAGCATGTTGACTCTGCTCCTCCCCCCATCCTCATCTTTGAGCCGTTGTCAACACAGCACAGAGACAGGAGTGATGTGCTGGCTGCTAACACCCGACCTGGCTCAGCTGGAATTCATTTTTAAACTTTTGTTGTTGTTCTTGCCGTAAGCTAGATGATACATTTGTCAGGCTTGTTAAATATACTAAATGTGAAGCTAACACCATCAGGTAGTTAGCGTAGTTTTATACAAAGGGGATGCAATCCAGGGATGTGGCTAGGCTGGGTCTGTCCAGGGATAACCAAATCAACTAATAAGCACTAAGTTATAACACTGTATATCAGTCATTTAAGCCAAACCTCAAAGACTATAAAACTTCCTGGAGCTTATTATGGTAACTCTCCATCATCCTCAGTGAAAATTAAGATTTTCACATGGCTTTTAAACAAACAACATAAAATGTGATAAGTGGTGAGATTTAAATGTGCTGCTATGTGGACTGAATCAGGCTAGCCATTTCTCCCTTGTTCAAGATTCATAGCAAGAAAATGAATAAGTGAGTGTCCAAATTTCTTTAAGGAACCACATAAACATCTGCAGCCCTTTATCACTCCCATCTCTATAGGCTCTTAGGCAGTGTTTCAACTGTGATTAATCCAGGTCGGTTCTGGCTCTTAGAAATGACAAATTCCCCAACAGAGCCCCAAATCAGTCCTTATTTTCCTACACATATGCTGAACACCTTCTACCTCTCAATTTCTGTGATCACTGAGAGGTGAACTTAATAGAGACTCAGGGAGGAAGAGGAAGAAAGATGTGAGGAAAGGCTGGTCAAAACAAAGGAAACCACCTCTCCTCAAGTCAGGAAATACTTAAGTGCAAAATACCCCCCTGTCTCAGAAAAAAAACAAAGCAAACATAAAAAAAACAACTGGATTTTCCTATCACACACTCAGTGCACATTTTGTCTGTGTCTCAAACTAAAGCATCCCTGATTCAAAGTGCACTCAGTAGTGATGGGGGCAAATGATGGAAGGAGGAAAGGAGGGAGTGGCTGAGGGCAGCATGTAGGATAATGCAGCACATAGAGAGTTAGTAGTTCTCTGGGAGCAAACAAGTAATAGATGCAATCAGCTGTTTGAGATAACAGCCAAAGAATCAGTATGATACTGGGAGCGGGGGCCGCTGGGCTCTCCCTCAAAGTTCAAATCTTACAAGAAGTCACATTTAGGGGATGTCTTGAGTGTATAAACCCCTCCTCAACACAGAAAGGTCAAAAGCAAGAGGCGTGTTACTAAGAGAAAGAGGATTGTGTGCTGGTGATGTATAGCTTACTACAGGTTGCCTAAAGTTGGAGGTATATGTTGCCATATACACACAGCACATTCTTCTGGGCCTAGACAGAGCATTTAATTGATGTTTGGACAGCCAAGGACCTCCAAGTGGTTCAGAAGGGTGTAAAAGCAGTTACTAACCTCACTTCTTTGAAAAATTCTCAAAAAAACAAAACAAAACTAGAAAGGGATTCTGGAAGTGTGTCTGTAGTTGCCATATACACACTTGTAACTGCTGAGAAACCAGGCATAAAGCATCTCTGTCACTATCACTCCGCTTCAACAGTATGTTTAAGTAAATGTGTGTTTGTCTGTGTTTGTGTGTTAAAAAAAGTCTGTGGCTCGTCAGTGTTTGAATGTGCCAGTGTGTCAATAGTGCTTGCCTATGTGCATCAATTCAAGGGCAATAAAGTGTGTTTATGTATGTGTATGTGTGCGTGTTTATGTATGTATGTATGTATGTATGTGGCTCATGATGACATGCACTGGACATGATCTGGACCTCCATCCTCCTCATCTGAGGAATCTGGAGAACTCCAAGAATCATCTGTGTCTGCATCTGCACCCTCACGGCGAGCCTGGATTGAGCCAGAGAAGAACAGAGAAAAGTGACAATGAGCAAGTTAAATGAGTCACATGCAAACATCCCATCTGTTCTTTTCAGAGAACTCAAACATTTTCAACATACTGGACTGTTACTTTTTCAGATTTTCTTCCAACATAAATCATTTTTGCAGAGGCATTACATAGATTAACTGTATTACAAAATCGCTTCCCTAAAGACACTTTCCATAACTTTTTTTTTTTTAAAGTTAGATCTTCCCCGTCAATCCCTGACCACCCCCACCCCCCAAAAAAGAAAGTAATTTTGGATTTATTGAGATCTCACCCTTGCAGGTCGTCTGTTTCTCATGTGTCTCATCAGAAACCACAACAGCTGGGTGTCGTACTGATCGCCGTGGCGCACACTGTCCTCGTCACGCTCCCGTTTGTTTTTCTTCATTACCTTCTCAAACAAAACAAAGTGAGTGTGAATGTGGAGAACAGAGAGCATGTAATATTACCTAACATGTCCATGTCCCTGATGCAAAGAAAGTATATGGTGTAAGGCCTAAGGAGGTTAGATTTAAGACCTTTATAGTACCACTGAAATTAATTTAAGACCAGGAGTAGCTGTTTTGTTATTAGTTGTTTAGCCAACATTCATCTACCAGTTACAGTAGGTTAAATCCTTCATCACCATTTGTGAACCAAGTAAATGTCATTTGCTGATCTCTTGCTAATGTAGCCTTTATGAATGGTGTAACTTCTCCTCCAGACCAAACAAAAACAAATAAGGAAGGAAAACCCACCAACCTAACAATGCAGTCAGATTTCCCTAAAGGAATATATAATTTTATTATATATATATACATTTCCTAAATGGACAGCCCCAAAAAATTCAGTCCAAAGACTTCACAACTTATTTT